>WEZZ01009875.1:132949-157983 GCA_013400585.1 Chloropsis cyanopogon
CACAGCACAAGTCTAATCTGGGCTCATTGTGAGTCAACATCATTCCCAAAAAATATGAACCTTCTGGTTCATACAGCTAAATCATTAAAAATCAGCAAGATGCAGAATGTGCCCCCACACCTCAGGACGAGTGGCTGCTTTTTCTTTGTTATTCTGGTAACTCCAGGGATCCTGCTCTTGGGAAAGGTTAAGGCTGGTGTGGAGGTTTTGAACACATTTCGNAAATTTCTCTTTTACTAAATCCAGAAGAATGTGGCTGTGACAGGACACTAGCAAGTGGCAAGCTAGCCACTTGCTAGTAAAAAAAGATGTCTCTTTTCAACTTCTGCCACCTCTTCTGCTTTCTGGCCCAGTTTTTCCTCCAGAAGGCCTGTCTCTCATATAGAAATTGCAGTCTTACTCTCCAGAAGTCAGCGTAAAATTTGTGCATGTGTGTGTAAATATATACACATTGTGCAAGTCACCCAAGACAGTCCCAATTTTATGTGTAAGCAGTGAATTATATACTGTATTCATAACATACCCTTCACACTACAGATTTATGCTAAAAGTATCCTAATGTTTCTGACAGCTCATGTGTGACATGAATGCAATCCATATTTCTTGGAGGAGCTAATCTAAGTGGTTTATTTTCCAATACTGCTGATAGGGCTATATCTCTAGGTGTCACTGCAGTTGAGATTCTGATGGTAACATATTGTTTATGGGTCACTGCTTTTGTCTAAAAGAATAGGTTGGAACAGAATAGCAAAGGTTAATTAAGTTTGTCTATCAAGGAGGGACAGATATAGATGTGTCTTGTATTTTCTGTGCTAGAATCAAAGTAAGTCAAGACAGGGTATCATAGACTCATTTTTTCTTTATGCTGGAAAACATGCTTAGCTGGTTTTAGGAATGAAACACCTTGGTCAGTATGAATGCAACAGTAGTTGTGAGGGGTCAGCACATGAGCAGTAACATTGCAGGGTGGGAGAGTAGCAGCAAACCTGGTTTACAACTGCAGAAACTGAGGCAGGGAATTGTTAAATAACTTGCCACAGTCACACAGCTCACAAATGACAGAGGGGAGATTACTGATGCCTGAATTCCCATTTCATTGCCCAGTAGCTGCCTTCTTCCCTGTGCAAAAAACCAACCTGTGAATTCTGTTGTTTGCAAGCAATAATACAAATGCAAAATTATGCTCACTAAAATTGACTTTAAATATCAAGACAGAAGGAGGAGGCTGTGTTAAACTTTAAAGTTTCTCTGGTGTTTCCACAATTACTGAGTTTGGGAAGTTTGTTGCTGAGTCATGGGTGAAATAAAAGGATGGAAATCCTGGGTAAAGTGACTTGGCCAAGATCATGTGGCACACCAGTGGCAGAGCTGAAGGATTGTGCCTAGATCTCCTGTGTTGCTTATAAATTTTTGCAGCCCTTGCCACCCAGGAGTAGCATCCGTGACCTCCTCCTGTTTGTCTTTCTTGGAAATAAGCCCCATATTCGGGATCAGCTGCAAAGCGTGAAGGTAACACTGGCATGCTCACAAAGACATTGTGTCTGGCAGCTTCTGCAAATACAAGAATTACACAGGTGATGTTTTGGCTAAATAAATATCTGGGGAGGGCAGGACCATTTTCTCTGAGGCTAGAGAGGTGAGTCACCACTTGGTGCCTGCTTTGACACCTTCCTGTTTCTGGTTTGGCCACCTTCTCTCTTCAGCTCTTTCTCCATGAAGAAGATATGTAGAGGTTATGCAGATGCTGCCAGAAGCTTGGGAAGAGGAACTGGGCTTTATGTGCTCTTCCACCAGCTGCTGAGAAAAGCTTTTCACAGGAATGATCTGATGCAAGAGCATTTTCCTTATGTTTTCCCTGATTTTGCTATGGATGCTGTCACTGTTGGACATAGCTGGAGGGCTGCACTGACCATTTTGCTCAGTGATGAACAAGTCCTGTTTCCAGCTTATCTGTGCAAGGGCAAACTGTAGCTGCCTCACACTGGCTTTTCAAGGCACAGAGAAAGAATTTCCAATGCACTCATGGCCTTCCAATCAGGCCATATTTATTTGTTCATGAATTGTAAGCATCCCACCATTGCTTGCAGTACATCTTTTAAAACATTACTGAGTGGGTGCTGTGTTGTACAATTTAGAGGAACCTGTAAATGTTACATAGGCCAGCTGCTGCTCCGATGATATGTGTCTCCCACTAAAGTCTGTGAGGTACTTGGTGAATCCTGTAGCTGGAGCAGGGCACAAGCAGTGTGTGGCTGGAAGGGAAGCAACTTAGGAGCTCAGATTGCCCTCTGCAAAGACTAATGCATGCCATTCCCTTCCACAGCTCTTGCTCACCTAAATTATGCCTTGTTCTTTTGGCATGTAGCCTGCAGCGCTACAAACCAGAGTGGTTTGTGGGGCTGTCCCAGCTCGTGGCTGTCTCAGCTTTGTTGTGGGGTGGAAGGATCAAGGGAGGCAGGACACACCAGAAGGTCAGGCATTCTTCTCCTGTGAACCGTGCATTACCCCAGCATTCTCCCTGGACAGGACCTATGACAGGATCCCCAACCTGGTACCTGACTAGCATGTGGAAAGCAGAACTACCCCATGTTGAGAATAATCTGGATATTCCAGATTGCTCTCCCTTTTTGGCACCCAAAAACCTGCAAGGATTCCACAGAGCTGCAGGAGTTAATACAGACCAAATGCCCCTTCTCATGACGTAGTGGTTTCCTAAGCCCCCTTTTTAATGTAGCGCTAAGGTCAAGAATTTTTACAACTGCTTGTTTTTTTTATTGTTACTGTAAAATAGGATTGCTAAACACTATAAAAAGGAAACCTTATGGTTCAGATTTACTGTGGTGTAGATTCTAAATAGTTTAATAAAAGAAAACCAAAAGCTTTTAGATTTTCTTCAGTGGTTCATACACAGCATATTCTTTGCAGAGCCAAGCCTCTGGCTGTCGGTCGAACTGTGGTTCATAGACTTGGTGTGGGTAATAAGATTATAAAACATGTCTCTTGCTAGCCAGCTACCACACACTAATAATAATAGTAGTAATAATTCATTGCATCTAGGGATTTTAGCTGGGTTGTTTTTTTAAGAAATGGAGAAAACCCCTAAAAAAAGAGTTGAAAGGAGGCAGATCACTACATCCACTCTACAGGGAGGGAAGATGTGCGCAGGATCGAGTTGGTGTCAGGGAGTAATCCCTCCATTTTGCTACAGCTGAAATAATCTGTCTCCTGCAGGCAGCCTTTTCTCAGCTGTATGTGTGCCCACATGGCCTTGCACAAGGAAGGAGTGGAGATGTGAGGTCTGTGGGTGCTGCCCTGCCCCACCAAGGGGGGCACAAGACTATGTGCAACACAGCAGACAGAGAGCAGTTTGCTAACTTTTTTTTTCCCCAGTACTTCCAGAGCTGTTGAACTTTGCAGATGTGTAGATGCAAAATGCCCTTTGGACTGTGCTTTTAGGAAGTTTGTATTGGACAGAGGCGATGTTTCATTGAGGAAGTCTTTGTTTCCAAAAAGGAGAGTGCACTTTGTCAGAAGAGGAGAAGCAGTGTCAGTGGTTCTTTTGAGTTCACACTTCCTCAGGATGACTCATTAAATTTTTGTTTATTTATTCTGGATGAAACTTCAATGCATGTTGAACTTTTTCTGCATGTGAAGATAGAAAACTAAAAATTTTAAGTTGTTTTAATTTATAGGAGAAAAACTCTTTAACTTTCACAGGCCAAAAGCAAGTCCCTCAATACATGTGCAAGTATATGCAACTATGCTGCTGTCAGAAATCGAGCAGAGGTGCACTTTGCTTCCTGTGAACAGCCACCATGAACAGTGTACCATCTGTGCACTTAATCTCACTGAAAACATGCCTCAGAGAGCACCAACAGGATTTTATGTGGCTTGGGCCACATTATTTTCAGCTAGGCATATGAAAATGAATATGGAATTCTTACAGGGATTCTTGGGACCCTTGGAAAACAAAGGGTGACTGCATTGTGGAGTGGTTCTGGGAGGTGCTAGTGGCTCCGACTGCCAGGACCAGACCCTGTAGGTCTGCTGGCATGGGGCAGCCATCTGGGACAGCAGGTTCACACCCAGCCTCCCCTGCTCCCTGGCTCTGAGCTGTGCAGCCTGGGAAGGGCTCAGGGGCAGGGCTCCAGGCGCAGCTGGCTGGGACCCAAGGGAGCCACAGTGGAGCAGGCAGACCTGAGGTGGGATGTAGCTGAAAAGGCATGTCTGCTTACAGACACTGTGTAATGGCATAGTTGGATGTGCATTATCGTTGGCACTGCTACTATCATAACTGGTACAAAACTCTGACAGTTTGTCTCTGCCCAGAAGCTTTCCATCTTTCAGTCATTCACTTCCCAGCATACTTAGGGAAACCAGCTAATCTTACCTTTCCTGTTGAGAATGTTAATCTTGTTTTGGGCTGCATTTTTGGAGCACAGAGGCCAGGCTGCATTGTAGGGCTTTGTAACAAATAATAGTAAGTTGGTAGTTTTTTCATAAAACACAAATTTAAGAAAGTATTACCACTCCTCTGAGGAGATCAGTTTGGATGATATTAGGGCATAAACTTTGATTTCTGAGTGTTACCACTTTGCTGCAATCTGTGGAAGGGAAAAGGGATATCTGATTGATGGCTGTGCTGACATGGCAGACCTGCTGGCTGGCGTCCAGTTGTGGCTTCACAACCAGCTTCCTGTCTAGTCTAAGCACAACTTGCTTTATTCCAGTAACTCAGGAAAATATTTTTCCCATCTTATGGTGTTGAAAAAAAAACTGTGCTTGATTTTGTGTGTGTCACTGCTCAATGCCACAGAGCATATTCTGTGAGAGTCAGTCTACAGGACTGTCCTCCTTAGCCATCCTGGCAGAGCAGTTACCAGCAGTCTGAGATGGGTTAGTCTTTGAGGAGGTGTAGGAGCTGGCTACACTTCACCTCTGACACTGGCCAGGTGCATACACTTGTCTGTGCCATAAGCTGGGGACTTGGCAGGAAGCTGCTTGCGGTGAAGGGTACTTGCTTGTGTGCCAGATGCATCTCCATCTGCAGTAAGATAAAACAGCCATAGGTGTGCTGCTGCTGCTGCTGCAGCTGCTGCTGGGTCACATCTCACACCATGCCACCTGTAGCTGCTCAATGTGGGTAGACTATGAAGCCACCAAATCTAAAACCCAAGGCCAGTATGTCAGAATTTTATGTCCCATGCACCCACTGTGACCTCCTTTAAAGCCATGGAGGGGTGGGGGAGAGGGAGAGCAGGGTGCCCCCATGGCGCTGGGGCTTGGCTTTCACAGGCGACTGTAGCATTTCTCTCTCCTGACAGGTGAAGGGCATGGAGAGACACCACGCCGTCAGCTCCCAGTACCGCATGTGTTCCTACTACCCACCTGCTTCCTACCTGGGACAGGGGGTTGGTGCTCCCATGTGCCTCCCCCAAATCCTGACCTCTGAGGACATCCCCTCCTCCTCGGAGTCAAAAGCGAGAGGTAAGTGCACCCACTGGGGCGCGTGGCACCACCTTGTCTTGGACCTGCACCCAGGAGTGTGGGTTGCTGCTGGGACGGAAGCTAAGCATCAGCAAGTAGCTGTTTCAAAAGATAGCAGCTGACTTATAGAAGGTTTGTGGGGGGGGTGGCAAAGTAAGGCTGATGGTGTACAGTCATGCAGTCTTGCACTTCAGAAGCCTCATGGTTCAGGAGTTGAATCAGTTGTACCTTCTGCACTTAACGCATGTCTCTTAAGTTGTACAGCACTTGAGGTGTTGTCTTTGGTGCTTACCACCTGGCTCCCTCACAGGAATAAATAACAGTGTTTGCTCCAACCTCAGAATTAGCTTTCTTCACAGAAATACTGTGATTTTTTTCACAGGCCTCCCACTGAGCCTTTACCATCCTTTTTGAAACACATGTGGGAACTGCTCCTGCATCCCAACCATATAATGAAGCTCTTTGCAGACTTGCTTCTGGTTTGGTTTTGTTTTTTTTTTTTTTTCAAACTCATCATACCATGTTACTTAATTCAAAACTACTGCAGATAAATCTTTCTTTCCGTATTGTGTTTCAGGCTCTTCTAAGGATTACTGTAATCAGCAGTAATTTCCAGCACCGGTGAATTTACCCTGTGGTTTTGACAGTGTTTCTCATGCTTCCTTGTCCCTGTACTCCCATAGCAGACAGTGCTAACGCAGGTGTTAACATGGCTCTGCTGGAGTAATACAACTCCATTGAGCTGCCTCTCTATCACTGAATCAGGTCAGTAATTGATGCTGGAGAAATAAGAGAAACAGAGAACAAAATCTTGACAGTCTCCAGCATTCAAAGGTATCCTGAGCCAGGACAATAAGCTTTTTACATGTTTTGTTTCTCTGTACCAATCAGTGAATTTGGCAGTTTAATTTTTTATGGTCTGTGGGAAGTTTTTTTTCATTCACTTTCCACCTGCCTAGTTTTAGTGGGTTGTTTTTATTTGTTTTTTATTTCACTGAGTCACAGCACTGATAACAGCATCTATCCTCATTTGCTTCTCTTTCCTTCTGCATTGAATTTAGTCTTCCCTTTCTGTCTGGTGGGAGGGTGTATGTTGTGTGGGTTCCATAATTGCTCTCAGTCATGGTCTTCCTCTGGCTGAAGTCTTGGTGTCTGTTTTGGTTGTGTCATGTGGTTGTGTCATGAAGAGGATTCAACCTTAAGGATTCAAACCTTAAGGATTCAAGTGATGTTTTGGAGGGTGAAGTGTCTATAAAGTCATACCTGTGGGTTGTGTAAGTCAGCACGGAGCCCTTGTATTCACTAACTCCAGAATCATTTCTATTGAGGAGCTGGCTGTTCTTTCACAGCAGCTGTTTCTCAAAGTCTTCCAACTAACTGTGGCATGTTAGATAGATGAAGAAACAACATGTGGTGTGATGAAACCTTAGACTTTTCCTCCTTCTCCAGTAGTTTTAAATGGCTTAGAGAAATCAGTGATCCTTGGTTCATTTTCCTTCTCTTTTCTTCAACTTTATTTTATTCCCTCTTTTCTAACCACCACTGAACAGTGACATGTTCCTTTCTGCCCATTGGTTGGAGAAGCAGTTGGTTTTATGCTCAACTGCGGTTGACACTTTTTCTTGCATCCATCACTACTAACTCACTAAGAGGTCTTACCAGCCAAGTGTTTTTAAAAATAGACAAAAGACCTTATACCCTTTGTTCCCAAATGCACTTCAGTAATTTTTCATCACTCTTGAAAAAAATTATACGTAATGTTCCACTGATTTTTAAACTGCATAAATACTGTATTTTCAATAATCCCTGACTGCTTCTCCAGACACTATTCCGCACACAGATATTGTTCCCTAAGTTACACCATCAATCAGAAACCGACAAGCAGTGAGATGTAATTTACTGAGATCAAACAGCATTTTCCAGACTCTGAAGAAGTGTTTTTCCATAACAGGGAGCTAGTGGGTGAAAGAGGCACCAATGTTTTTGGAAGAAATTTGAACCTGTGAGGAGGATCGTAGCCAGCAGGCTTTTTAGAAGCATCTTCTTTTTTCTTAGGCATGATCCTCAGGAAACATATTATTTACTCGTCCATTACATTTTTCTTCTGGTGCTTTTCACAGACCTGAGAGGGTTAGAGGTTTGTTGCCTCTTTATTGTCACCTGTGTGAGTGCTGGGTGGATCCCGTGTATTAAAGAGGGTGAGTCATTTCCCGGAAGTGTTGACTGCACATGTTGCAGTTGCTGTGTCCTACAAAAGATACATTCTTAAGTATTTCTTTGTTGATTGTTGGGCTGAGCTGTCTGTCCAGTGCTTGGCTCCTTTTTTATGAAGTGTAAGTGACATGTTTCTGCAGGGTTGGTGTTTGCTACTTGCTGAAGGCAGCTCTAGTGCATTTTTTAAAGAAGCAAATTGTACTTTGTTCATTCCTTTTGTATGTTTGAAATGGTAATCCTGCTCAGAGTCTTCCTTTCTTTTAAAAAGTATGTGTTGATGGGTTTTAGATCTAGAAGAGAACATCAGGATCATCTAATTTAATTTTCTGTAGAATGTATACTGTAAAACTTCACCTAAATTCCTGCAGCAAACCTGTGACTATATTTTTAAGATTTTTGTGAAGACTTACGTATTGCTAACCCAGAAATTTTGCAGAAGGTAACACCTGCTTAGAAGAGCTGCAGGTCAAAATAAAAAACTGAGTTTTTAGCCACATTTTCAAACCATTCAAAATATGCATCTTTAGCAAAAGTGGTTATAAATTCCCAGGCACAAATCTGCAGTGGTCTTACAAAACACACGTACAGTCTATTACCCACACTTCAGCTGCAACTTTGGCATTATAGAGGCTTTTCCAGTTCATGTGTTGTCATGGTATTTGAGTGAGACCATTAACTAATTTTGTTCTGGTAAGTTAACTGCCTGCTTAGACAAGTTACAGTAAAAGGGATGAGAAATGAACTAGCTACACTTTCTTTCTTTCAACGATGTGAAGGTCTCTGGAAGCTTCTAGCACTTGTGCAGGACCATCATGGCGTGTTACAGTGTCTTGCATATAATAATGGGCTGATGTTTTCTGAGTGGCAAAATACCATCAGTCAACCTCCTTGCAGTCTGAAGTGTTTCCAAGTAAAACGTTTTGCTTCCAGCTAAGCACAGCTGCTGCTGTTTCAGCAGAAACTGGGAAAAAAGGGGAGAAAGAGTTGATAAACCAGTGACAAATAGCAAAAGGATGTTTTTAGAGGGCTTCCTTTGGTCACCAAGTATTAAATTTTAGGCAGTAATTTCTAGGTAGGTGGGGGATTTTATACTCAGTACTGCAAAATATTTCCTTCTCCTTTTTTCTGCAAAAACAATGGGAGGAAAATGCATATGAGAAGGCTGTCAAATCTTGTGCATGTACATGCAAAAGTGTAGTTTTGGAAGACAAGTTGAGAGGTGGGGAAGTGAGAGTGGGACACAACAAGGTATTTAATCTCCAAAAGCCAAATGCTTTGTTCCCATTGATTTCTGTGGGACAGCTGCATGCTTTTTCTTTCCTTTGCTTTTTTTTTTCCTTTTTTNTGGCTGATTACCGCGAATAGTCTAACACCTTCCACTGATTTTCAGTAAGCTTCTCCAGCATTTATGAAATAACCTGCACAAGACCTTGGTTTGAGAGAGTAAGAAAGCACATGCAAGGTATGTGCCTCGCTCTGGGTCTTGTTTCCATTGCATGAAAGTTCAGCATTTGCTTATCTGTATGAAAGTGTTTACCAGGTTTTGGAAAGTGGCAGAAAAATTTAACGTTCAAATAGAAAGATGGAAAGGATAAGCATCTCCGTATCTGCAGACACTTCAGATTTTAGAGTAGTTAAAACTGGCATGGAGTAAAACCTCCTCTGTGTCCTCATTGTGTGAGATGTTGAGCTAATTACACCTTATGTCTGGATATGGTGAAAAAAAGTCTTCCATTTAAAATTTTGTTCCAGCTGCTGGATAGTTTTGAATTCTTTATTTTCCTGTCCTAAGTGTCACGAGTGTTGGAAATACAAGGAATGAAGCACTGGAGCAGTTTGCAGCTTAAATATTAAGCAGAAGTCTCAAAGTTTTCCCAAAGACATGTAAGAAAAAATTATATTTTGATGCAGAAAACATCAGCAGTTTTGTGTAAATAAGTAAACATCATTTTATGAAAAAGAACATTTCTAGTATCAGGTTTTCTGTGTCAGCGTAAGTGCTTCCAGCACGAAAACACTTTTCACAGTCCTTTCTAGAATTCAGATAGCAGGTGTCCCCAGTTTTACAGTTGTGGAAATGAAAGTGACACAGACATTTCCAGAATCTGCATTTAGACACTCACCCTTGCCTCTATGCTTGGATGCTGTATCAACAGCAGTACTGAGCCATGGGAGAAGCTCCGTGAAGAGCCTCTTCCAGTAGTTCTGCAAGAAAGGGCATGTGGGAAGCACTTTCCCTGCTTAAGATAAAAAGTTTCACTTTGACAAAAGCATTGCTGGAATGCAAGGAATGCTGTGTGCCTCAGAAACATGCTTGAGAGATGGAAGGGTTGGATGTTTTCTTCTCAACTGGGTTTTTGTGTACCAAAACGTTTTTGTAGCTTCCTGTATATCTTAATTTTGCATGAATATATGTCCTAGAAGGGAATGCCATGAAAAACAAGTAACACTTCAGAGCCGCAGGTGGCACCTGGCTGTAGGTTCAGAGAGGTCAAGAAGTCACTGATACCATTTCCTTGAATCTGAACTGCTTTCTGCAAGCATTGAAGTTACAAAGACAGAACTGCAGACAAAGCAGACTGGTTTGATATGGCTGAGAAATTACCCCAAAGAACAGCAAAAAGCCTTGCTTCTGTCTGCTCTTAATTTGCAGCCAGCTGGGAAGATGCACTGGCAAAGCTATGCTAATAAAGTGCTTAGGTACTGGGGAACAACTGTAGCAAATAGCACAAATTATCTTTTGTCAGTCAGCTAGCCACAATCTGTGTAAGCTGAAGAGTAGCTGTTTCAGTCCCAGGCGGTCCAGGTGTTGTCAGGTGTGAGACATACTTCTTTTATTCCTTTTCTGTACACTTCTTTGGAGAGCATCACCAGAAACCATCTTGAGTTTGGAAGGATTTCAGCAGCAGAGCATATGGGGAGGATAAAATTTTGCACCCAGAAGTTCATCAGTATTTAGCTTGTCTGTTATGTATGTGTGTCTGTCTATGCATCTTTTGCTTAAAAAGTGACCTCTACTCAAGAATATCGGTCCTTAATGATGAAAAGAGCAAGCAGTGTTTGCTGAAAACTCAAGACTCTAATTTCCACTCTCATTTTACATCCAACTCTTAGCAATAGATTTTGAAATAACGTCAAAGAAGAGGAAAGGAGTAAGGATCTAAATATCTTCAACAGTTAATTCTAGTGGGTCACTTGAACTTGGGGCAACTGTTTCTTTTTTTCTGCATTCTCATCTCTGCTTCTTACAGTCCTCAGTGGCTATGCTGCATGCAGCTTCCCTTTGGCACCGATGACAATGATGGTGAGCAGATTCTGTATTACATTTCTGCATGCCTTAATTATGTTGCATGCACATTGCTATGTTTTATAGATCTCTTTAGGCAAGTGGTTTTTTAACGTGTCATTTTCATTTAAAATTTGAATTTTGGGTGTAGCTGAACAGACAGTTGTTGAGCATGGCCTTTTTTTATCTTTTAAACTAATTGGGTTTCTTACCCTGATTCATGATGGTATTAATCATACTTGATAATTTCAATAGTTGTAACAGCAGCTGTCAAAATATATTTGAGAATGTAAGGCATATTCAGTAAAAGCTCATTTTTCTGTGTATGGAAGTCTTTTTATAAATTACTGGTCTGTGTTATAAATGAGGTTGTATTAGTGAAGATTTGAGCAATATTAAAATAAATTTATAAGGCCTGATGGGAATTCCTAGAAATAAAGTAATACAAGTTGGTTTTTTTTTTGCATTCTTCTTGATTAAAAGGCTCATTTTAGTAGTTCCCTCTCTAAATGGAACATTTATATTATGCTAACTCAAAAGTACACAGAGCAGCTTTGCATTGGATGACTGCAGAATTACAGGCTTGTTTCATGACTTTCTGATTCAAGGTTTTGCTGATTCATGTCAGGGCAACAGACAAACCCTTGCTGTTTGATCTGGGAGCAACCATTGGTCCTGCCTCCAGAGTAGTAGAAAAAACTATTATTGTATTTTTGAAGGCTTTTCACATGTTTTTGTGGAAACATAGATATTTCTGGACTGAGGCTTTAGCATCCCCTAGCAGGAATTTTAAGCTCTCATGGAAACTGTGTGGGAATGCCTTCATTTTTCATCATCCTAGCAAGAGAGAGTGGGACAGCCTGAACCCTCAGCAGTTGCCAGTGGCAGCCCATCCCCCCACACCTGCAAAACCACATGCACATGCATAGTTGTCAGAGAAAGAGTTTTTCTTCGTTGGATGTATTTGTACATTGTTTAGTATTTTGTGTGGATCAAAGGATACAGCGTTTTTGAAATTGAAGCCTGCATTTTGTTACGGGTTTCAGGCTTTGAGTTGGTAAAACAAGGGTTTGAAGGAAGTCGTTCTATTCTGAAGAAACTTAAATCAGTGGTACACTTGGCGCAGGCGGGTGCCAGATCCAAAGCAATACCTTTATGGGTACTGCCAAAATCTCTACTTCTTCAGTTTCCTTCTATGAAAAGAAGTTTGCAGTGTCTCATCAATCCCAGTCGGAAAAGCCTCACTGAGGGTGCAGCAGAGAGCCGGCAGTGGGAGAGTGGTGCCACCCTGGTAGCACTGGGTCCTGCACGGTGCATCAGCATCTCTCTGTGCACCTGCCAGGCTGCTATCCTGGGATATATAATGGCTCTGTTAGCTCTCCTTGGACGCCTTCCTTCTTCTGCTTCACATTCTCTTAGCAGAGGGAGGTTCCTCAGTTCCTTCTGCAGTTACAAGCATTTTAGAGCCACATGTTGGGAGACCAGTGACTTATACCCAGTGTACCCCTGGACTTAACTTTGTGCATGTATGAGCTACTCTTTATGTCAGATGGTGGATGTTACTATAACTGATGAGGCTGTGTGGGATTTTTCTTTGAACTTTAAAGGATGTTGGGTCCTTCGCTGAAAAAAATCAACACTCTCAGTTGAGCTGCTTTCTTTTACAGCTGGTATGGTTTTGATGCTCTAAATTTATTACCTCTGGATGGAGAATTTTTCCCACTGTGGCAGAAATTAGTAGAAATCAACTACCAGACTTTTCCGTAAAGTGGTAGAACAAATGAAGACATCTTGTCAGGACAGTAGTGATTATCTAGGCATGATTTGTAATTGTAACAGTGATACCGCTCACCTCTTTGCTTTGCTTTAATGTGCAGTGGCATCCTTGTAACTTGTCTGGCTAAGAGAACTCCATATTTAGCTATAATCTTTTCAGTGTGGGAGAGCCTCTCTTGATCACCTTGCAGTTCATGCCTGTTTTGCAGCTCAGGTGAGAGTCTCCATCTGAACTAGTTCTTCTGCAGCTTCTTCTGCTTATAAAGTAACCCTGTGCAGATTATGAGAGACTGTAGCAGAAGAAGCATTTTTTACTGAACTCCAGAGAAAAAGGGAAAAGAAAAAGAATTACTAAGGCTCTGTAGTGTAGACTGGCCTTGCCTCCTGCAGGGAGCTGAATTGTGACTCTTTGGAAATGGTTGTTGCAATCCATGGTGCTGTTCCCTGAATGATCTCAGGGGAAACAAAGAAAGGTTGCATCTGTTGTCACGCTTGCATGCTATGAGTAGTTTTCTGTCTTTTCCTTCTCCTGTCACTTCTGACAGAGCAGAAGTAGCTTTCCTACAAGCAGCGGGCAAAGTTGCTGGGGATGTTGGAGCGCTGTGTGTAACTGCACAGGATAACAGGGAATCATCATGTGGGAGCAGGACCAGACAGCCCATAATTAATTCTGCCTGTTTATAAATATACATATTTATATTGCATGTGTAAATAATACTGATGTATGTTCCATGCATTTGATGCATGTAAACCTGCGGGGCAGGGTAGGGAACAGATACCAAGGCTACTTAACGGCCTTTCTTAATTTGGCAACCATCAATGTGCCTGCTCATGAGACGTTTTTAATTCTATGATTCAGTGTAGCCAACGAGTTTATTTCCAGTGCTCCTCACAGGCATAGCTCAGGCCAAGTACAAGTTGAATAACCTTCAGGAAAGCTGTGCTGTCCTTCTGTCGGCCGCTGTCTTTGAAAATTGCCTGCAGAGTTAGTGAGCAGGAACAGTTAAGATTTACAAACAATGATGAAGCTTGTCATGCATCTTTCACCATTCATCATCTGGGTGCCGTGGCTGGGCGGTGAAGTGTTCTTCATAAAAACCAGCTCAGTGTGAAATACACCTCGCAGCAATGTTTACTGCTCTGAAACTCGTCAGCAGCCCTTTATAGTAAATCCAGATTGCGATGTGACATTACAGTATATCATTGCAGAGCGCGCTGGGGTTTACACTAGGAATGAGTGCAGTTCACACCAGATGAGATGTCGAAATTGAGTTATGTAGGAATTTGGCTGTTATATGGGGATAGCTTTTGTTTTCTGAGGACTGAAAGTTAGCTTTATATATATAATATATATAATCTACACATACCTGCACTTGTGTGCCTAGATCGATATACATGGGTATGTAGATACATATACACTATCCACATATTCTCTGTACAAAGGCTGCATACATTCACAGATTTCTCTGATGGGACCCTGTCTTATATTTATGCTGTTTCTTACTAAGTATTTCAGTATTTTGTTAAAGTGTTGCATTTTAGTGTTACCTCTTTAGTGAAGTAGCCATTTATTTTCAAAGAAAAATTTTTTAAAGAGTTTTCTATCTATGGTAGAGATGATGCAGTTGGCTGGTAACCATTGAACAGAGCTGAAGAGGTTTGGTTTTTGTGGGATTTTTATTTGTGAATGTCTCCTAGAGCTTGGAAGGTGAAGGTTTGAGAAGAAGATTTGGGGAAAACTTAGGCAGGAGCTTTAAAATACAAAACCTACAGAAGTTACTGTATACCTGACCATGTGCTGAGATTGGTCATGTACTTCCTGCTTGTGTTAGTCCTTTCAATTGCAGTGTGGACACAAGGTCATTGAGAATTGGATAAAATAGTAGGTGCCTCTGTCTAATTATGTAAGTGGGAAATCAGTGCAAAATACAACTAAGACACTTTATGTATCAGTAAGTTGAGACTGAGTCTTTGGAGATAAGTGTGCTGTCTTGGGCATCTGGTGGTCTGAGAAACACCTCTGGAGTTAAGCAGTAATAGCTGTATGAAGTGGAAAGCAAGCTGTGCTGGTTGGCCTACAGACAAGGGCAATAACTTGCTTCAGTAAAAGTTAGGTACTTTCATGATAGTTAACAGATTAAAAAGAAAGAAAGAAAATATTTGAGACAGACCAGCAAAGTTTTTAAATACTTTTGTGATTTTGTGTGGTTTTATTTCAGTGCTGTTCTGCAAAGCCTGTGAATTAAGTTACATTTCTCTGTCTTCGGTGTTGTGACAGCTTTATCTTCTGAGGTTGAAACAAAGCTGTCATTTTCTGGAATCTTCACTGAAGTCTTTTGGTTTTATTTTTGCCTGACCTTTCAACCAGAAAAGTTATACTTAATTTTATATTTCTGAGACCTGTGCAGAAGTATTAAATATAGTTCAGAACTGGAAAAAGGAGTGGGACTGCAGTTGTTAGTACCATACAGGAGAGATAACCATACTTAATTTGTCCTCCTCACCTATTTTTAGTTCCTACGCTTGTTTTTGTTTTAAGTGCTAATACTGCAGTGAAATCATACTTTTCTAGCTCAGAACAGTTTGCACAAATGTGTTTACTAGTTCTAATTTTATTTGGTTGATTTCTTACATTTATCTAGAAGAGCCAACACTGTAATGTTGATCTTTTAGTCTGCTACAGCCAAAATGAAGGTAAAGCTTCAGATTAACTAATCGTGTATGTATAGAGACTTCCAGGCTTACCAATAGCATTCTAGTCTCATTTGTATTCATAATTAGCTTAATGATACAGTATTAATCTCACCTACTTCATTACCAGAGGCTTTAACAAATCTGGTGAGATTTCTTAGGGAGGAGGGAGTGTAGAAGATGGGCAGGAGGTGACAGCAGTGGTGATAAGAGTGTTAAGTATTATTTATGAAGTTTTTTTTACTCCTTTTATTGTGAGATGGGAAAGTTTGGACACCATTACTTTTGTGGCTTGAATTAGTGGGATAGATAGTAAAACTGTCACTTGTGTCATAGTGGTTTCAGGCAGTACAATGTTGCATATAAAATCAAAGGGGTGTATTTTTTCACAACCTTGACTGCTTTATGTATCCACTCAATTTCTAGTAACTTTACTAAGCTGCAGCCTTCAGATATTACTAAGTGGTGCCCTGTCATAGAGGTGCTGTAATGGCCTCAGGAAGCTTGAGGTCTTTATGAGTATGTATTCAGAACACTTCTGTGGAGCTTGTCACTTAATTTCCCACTCTGCCAGGTAACTCCTTGCTCTTGCAGTGTCTGTTTACATAGACCAAAGAGATCTCCATGAGTTAGGGCAGGAATTAGGAAAAATATTCTAGATGCCACATTAACAGTATTTACTGCAGTGTTAGCATCCAATTGTTGCTGTCCAGACATCTCCAAATTTGAGTTAAATGGGCATGTGTGGGCCAGGACTGAGGCAAAAAATGGTACTTTTTTTAGAAGACCAGGTCAAGTAGACCATTTTAGTAGATCAGGTCAAGTCACTTAATTGTATATTATTTTTTCACACAAAGGTCTCATGGTGGCAATGACCTTTTATTATGGTTACCCTGCAAAAAGCCAAAGCAGATGTTATCTGTAGGGCACTGTAAAAATAGTCCAAGAGGAATGGCTCAGAATAGGGGGAAAAAAAAACTGCACCACAAATTAGCCAACAATGCGTTGGGTGATTATAATGACTACCTTATAGCATCCAAGAATTGTCAATCATACCTTAATGTTTATAGAAGTGAAAAGTCAATGTGTAGTTGTTTAATTTGACATGGCTCTCAGTCTGAGGAAGTGTAATCGCTGGAGGGGACAGTTAAGTAGCTGTGCTCCGTGTCAGCCTGTCTCGCTCCGACTACTGCGCTAAACGCTTTCCTGATGAGCGATAGATTTGTTTAAATACCAGGATAATTGCTAGCTACAGCATCCAACACTCTTTTAATGCCTTGTACTACATCTGTATTGGCTCTTGCCTGAGGCTGTTTGAGGTTTCTGCAGGGAAGAAGGCATGCACCTTCAATTACTTCGTTCTCCTTCGGGTTTTGAAGGGTAATTGTTGCAGACATAAATAGGCTATAATATATTACATTTCATTTCTTCCAAACTTGCTGAAGTAGATCAGCCATGCCAGTGTTACAGCTGCTTTCTGCTTGTGACATCTTGGTAGTCTGCAGTACTGAGAGCACAGAAAGAACAAGACAAAATGTTCCTTTCCTTCACCGGAAAAATACCAGACTTGTAATGCTATACTGGTGCAGAGCCAGTGGACTTGTTTTGCCTGCATAAAAGTACTTGCTTCCCCTCGCTGCTCCCACATGTGTAAATTATGATCATATGTAAATATTAATGCTGATTGTGAATAATCAGAATAGGAGAGAGACCCAGCTCTACTCTCTGTAATTAGGAGAGTGTCCATGTTTTACCTTCTTAGTGCTGTTGGTGTTCTAAGACTGAAGAGACCTGGTGGTTTCTGCCAGGGTGATTGTCCACTGATTGCCTTTTTGCTGAGCACATTGCCGGTGTGTCACAGCACACACACAGTGATGCAGCAGCATCAAATGCCAGCAGCTCCCGACCCATCCCTACAGTGTGCCCCCAGCTCTGCTGCTAAAAGTTCTGCACTTGCTACCCACAGGCTGGTGGAAAAAAAGCTGAAAGCCTCTGTGTGTGGATTACAGCTCCCTTAAAAATGTTTGACGAGATTGGGGGAGCATTTATTTTTGAAATATGCTTCTCTTAAAAGTCTGACAAAATCTTGAGATTGGTTTTGAAGTATGTTGGAAATTGAAGACTTAATTTGTAGGGATTCATTTTACTATATCATGAGGAAAGAATGGGAGCCAGGTTATACAGAGTATTCCCTGTAGTTCATATTGAAATAAACAATTTTAATTTAGTTTCTTCTTTAACATTGACGTTTACATATTTGCATTTATTCCCTGCTTTCTTATAATTTTACGATGCCAATTTCAAAGCTATATGCCTGATGTTTATCTCAGATATCTGTTAAATCAATTAAGTTTCTCAAGTTGAAGATTTGTCTGAGGTCTGAATCACACCCTGTATGCTCTATGTAGGTTGTTTATTTATTCCAAGCATAGCATTAATCATGTATTAGACTGCTGAAAGTAAAAGAATGTTCCTAGTCCAGTTGGCCGGTAGTTTTGTTTCTTTTCTGGACATAAAAGGAAAAGAAAAATCGATGAGAGCTCTCTCCCATTTGTTTATAAATCATTTTGCCTTTCAAGTTCTGTCTCTGAGCAGTTGCAGTCACTGCAAGGAGGGTTCTGTTTTCCCACCCTGGAACAACTGTTTACACTAGATGTTTTACCAATCGTTTTTGTATTGGCTTTTGAGTTTATAAAACATATTTTGATAAGTTTCAGTTTTGAGGCAGATTTGAGATAGCTGTGTTTCCTTAAGTATAGTATAAATTTTTTTGATTACTCTAAATCAAAACTTCACTCACGTTAGTTTTTGCTGTTTCCTCCCTTGGATAAATATGAACTTCTAGTTTGTAAAGCTGTCTCTACCAACACATCTTGCCACAGTGCTTCCCTGAATCACAGGTGTTTTCCGGATCTTCAATTTTGTGGATTGAATCTCTAATTTTTCCAAAGGCATAAACACTGCACATAGGTTTGTACCAACAGCGCCTACATCCGACTACTGGCTTGTTAAAAGGCGTCTGGTGCATTCCTGTTAGGTGGGTGCATTAGTTCCCTGGCACTACCCAAAATGAATATGCAACAGCCTAATTATAGTTTAAAAGACTCATGAGAAGGTTGGTCTGTAGTTTGAAAATAATTGCCCCTTCTCAGCTGTGGAGCTGACCTCTGTAGCTGCGACTCTCAACTCTCCAGCTTGGACCATTTAATCTGGTTTTCTTTCTGCCTTCCAACTGCTGTGTGTGTGTGGAGTAGGACTGCCTTTCCTATCTTTCAAGAGAGGGAAAAAGCCCTGCCTTGACCCTGAACATCACTAAGTACAGAGTTACTGTGTAGTGCAAGCTCCTTGCAGCCCATGCTCTTGACTCCCTTCACTGCCCCATGTCCGTGGTGGGTTGCAGCAGGGCTGGGTGATGTAGGAGAGGATGAGCTCCAGTTTTCACTTACCTCCATCCTGCCTTGCCCTTGGAGTGCCAAACCGCCTTCTTACTGACCAGAGTTGCATTCTGCACTGTTGAAATTAACTGAGATGAGTGTTGGAGTGATTTCCTTGGAGGGGGCAGTCCTTTATACAGCTGCCAGGGTCTGGATTGGGCCCAGAGACCTGTCTTAACATTTTCTCTACAACAGATGACAGTAATAAAATTCTGAATTTCTGTTTATCTATTCAAGTATTTTAGAACTTTCCTGCCACTGTCACTGTCTGGGCTTCAGAGAGTGCCAGGCAAGGGCAGGGAAGTGCATGTTGAAACTTCTGGGCTACACTTGCTCCCATTCCAATGTTAGTAAGGAAATACAGCATAAGAGGAGCTAGTATCCTTGAAGGAGACTAACACAACCAAGGCTTTTGGGCCCTACTGGTAGGCCCTACAGCGTGTAGACTGTAACCAGTGTGATCTCAAAGGAGTTTTGGTCCTTCCCAGCAAGGCTGCTGCTGTCAGGATCCAGAAGAAAGTGCTGGCTACTGGTGGGTTGACCTTCCCACCAGGTGGGCATCACCAGGTGGGGCGTAGGACATCACTGGGCCTGTGGAGATACAGCTGGCAGCACCAGCAGCATCATTAGACACAGCCCATGCATGCCCTCCAGCTGATGGCACACGCTCAGCATGACTTGTATTGTGTTCATGGAAATGAATATAAATACAACCCAGCGAGTCTGTCTTAAGCCTAATGTTGTGTGAAACTTCATTTAACTTACTTGACTACCTCAAAAATGTTTTGTGTTCTCTTTTTGTCCCTATTTACTCAAGTATTGTGACTTACTGCAGCAAGGTTCCTAAACTTTGAGGGAAATAAATCTCAATTTAAAATAAGTAGCAACATTTTTACTCTGCACATACCCATCTTGTGCTGTGTATTTCATCAATACTCGTTGAACCATTTTACTGCAGGTCTGCTGAACTTGCATCCAGATTAAAGTTAATATTAAAAATGGTAATGCCATGATAATACTAAGTCACTTTAAAGCCTTCTGGGATTTTTAAATTGCAGATTCATTTAAATTGTAAGATGTAAATGGTTAGGCTTTTTCTTTCTTTCCTCTTACTCAATTTTGGGCACAGTCAAAGGTGAATATAGTGTTGCCCATGCTGAACTCCGTAACAAACCTCCTGTTCCTTTTGCAAGTGTGGTACAATTTGCAGATCTTTGTCTTCTCCCTTCCCAGCAGAGACAGTTGAATTATAACAGAATTTTAAAAGTAAATAAACCTATTTGCAAGTTGAAAATATATTCTATTTACCGTAACAGATCAATTACGTTAGCCCTAGTATTTTTGACAGATTTTTTAGTAACATCTTGACTTCCAACAGCTTGCAAGTTATGTCCAAAAAAAAATCTTAAAGTGTGTAATATAGCACTGTTGCACTGAGACAGTGTTTTTTAAAATTAAATTGTTTAACCTGAAAGAGCTGAGTCCATGATTATTAACTATTTGATTATGCTTCGAGCATTAGTACTGATGATCCCAGGCATGGATTTCATCCTTATTTTATAAATTGACATTGGCAACAATGAAATATGAAGAGAAGTAACCAGAATTAACATTT
The DNA here is from genome assembly GCA_013400585.1 of Chloropsis cyanopogon. Classification (NCBI taxonomy): domain Eukaryota; kingdom Metazoa; phylum Chordata; class Aves; order Passeriformes; family Irenidae; genus Chloropsis; species Chloropsis cyanopogon. The sequence continues at coordinate 153,453 of WEZZ01009875.1, forward strand.
ACATTTGCATTTACATGGCTAGTCTCGGTGTTGTGCAAACTGTTTTTTTGTTCCTGATACGCTAGTGAAGATTAACAGCCTTTCTGACCCAAGAGTGGAGAGACGTTCAGCCAAAATAATGTTGTGTTTGCTGAGTACTGAATGGTTTTATGTGATTATTAAAGCTCTTGGAATCCTGTTTCTTCCCTTAGCACAGCTACACGAGGGAGAAGCTTTGTGCCTTTTGTGTGTCTCCACGTACACTGCTACATGATAACATTATCCTGAGCCTCGAGTGCACTCTTTCCTTTAAAATTAACCATGTTTCTCAAAAAATTTTTGTTGCCTCAGCTGTTGCAAATGGCAGTGCATTTTTAGGTAGGACAATTGATGCTTCTGAGGTCATTATTCACAAGGAATTTCTTGTAGAGACAGTTCTGAAATACATGTATCTTAAAAAACAAAAGCAGCTGTATTGTAGTGATGCCCAGAAGCGTATGCCTCAGGAGTTGGGATTCCCTAGTTGTCTCCTGTGTTGGTCCAGGAGACAGATGTAGCCTGTGAGGTCTTCCCTTGAAACAGGAAGCAGTTCCTACCTCCGTCTGCACCTTCAGTGTCAGCAGTCATCCCACACAAAAGCCTTTTGCCCTTTCAGTCACCTCTGTGTGGAATTACCTGCTGGTTGGGTTGTGTTTGGGATGTGTGGAAGAGCCTGTGTCATCAGCATAGGAGACAATGCAGGCCCCAGAGGAGATGGACAGTAATCAGTCTCCACAAAATTAGCATGAAGTCACCTAACTGTGCCTGAGGGAACTCCAGGGTGCCAAGAGACAGTACCATGTTCTCTTTAGAGCTGGCTGGAAATTGTTCTGATAGAAACTTTTGCTTTGGAAAAATCGAACCCACTGACTGTTTTTGCTGAAATGAAGTATTTCTGCAAACTTAGAACAGGACAAACAGAGGATTCAGCTGTCTTTCTTTCCTCAACAGTCTCACATGGATGATGACCCCATTTTGCTCCTGGAGAAGAGACTCCAAGGAGATATTACTGGGGCCTTTCAGTAGTTAGAGGGGGCTGATAAGGGCACATGACTGGCTTTTTAATAGGGCCTGTAGATAGAACAAGAAATGATGATTTTAAAATAAAGGAGGGTAAGTTCAGACTAGATACTAGGAGAAATTTTTGACAGTGATGGTGGTAAAATACTGGCACAGGTTGTCTGGGGAGGTCACAGGTGGAAGCATTCATGGGAACATTCAGGGTGAGGTTGGATGGACTCTTGAGCTACCTGATCTAGTTTGAGATATCTCTTCTCACTGCAAGGGAGTTGAACTGGATGGCTTAGAGATCCCTTCCAATCAAACCACTCTGTGATTCCTGTCAAAGATTGGGAGTTGTAGGCAGTCCGTTGCTGTTCTTGCCGTGCTGTCGAGGGTTGCTGGCTGTTCACATGGTTGTGTGGCCTCTTGTGACTCTGGTTTGTTCTCTTTTCATAGCGGGGGAAAAAACCCAAGAAAACCCAACCCAAACAAACTTTCTGTAAAGACAATTCATTTCATGGATCTGGCTTCAAAAAGTGGCCACACAGGAGGGGCGTGTGGGGTGCTAAGACGTGCCTTACTACTGTGCCCAGTAGTTGGACAGTCTAGGGATTTCCAAGACTCTGGCCCCCATAGCACAGCAATTTTGTGCAAAACCAGTCCTGGCAGGATAAAATGCTCAAAATAGGAACTTAGGTCGGTGCACCAGCAGCTGGTAAGATAGTTACATATTTCTCATGAGAAATGATTGATATGTTTCTATTTTAATCATGTTGCTGGGTTTTGATTACTATAGGAGTAAGACAAACAATCCAAAAAGTGGATTTGAATTTCATTTTTTTTCTCAGTGCTGCCTGTCTTTTGTCAGTCTTCTGAGTATAACACACCAGGGACGTCTTTTTTTTGATGGAGAATCAGTCTCCGGTGTTGTGTGTGGAATAGAGAAGTATCTGACTTCCAGGAGCAAAGAGATTTAAGGTCCCAGCTTTGTCACAGTCTTGTTACATGATGAAGCAAATTCATTCGTTCCTCTGAGATTCCTTGCTGCTCCTCAATCAGTGACAGATGTCCAAATACCTCCTATACTTCACAGCCACTTTTTAAATCTTCCTTTGCTGGAAATCAGTGCCTCCTCCTATGTTTCTGTGGCTGTTGTCTAATCTTGAATCTTTAAATGGTTTTTTAGTGGCCTGGTTTCTGTTTTTCAAAAATTCCTGTTGGACTCTGATGTAGAGTACAGCAATGTACATTCCTGTGTTGGTCCAGGAGACAGATGTAGCCTGTGAGGTCTTCCCTTGAAACAGGAAGCAGTTCCTACCTCCGTCTGCACCTTCAGTGTCAGCAGTCATCCCACACAAAAGCCTTTTGCCCTTTCAGTCACCTCTGTGTGGAATTACCTGCTGGTTGGGTTGTGTTTGGGATTCTCTGGTGGACTGTGAATATCTGAGGGAAGTAAGGATCTCCAAAAGCAGGTCGCTGGTCAAGAGTTAAAGCCTGAAGGAGAAGCATGTGTGTCTCTGCAGTACTGGCAATACAACACCTATTCTTCATAAGAATTCCCCATGTTGCTGTGCAACTGTGTGCCCAGGACAACACAAGGGATTAAATAAAGGACTGGAGAAGGCTAGGGAGGGAAAAAGGAGATACTTTTCGCACTTAATCATGATGCCTTTCTTTATAGTGTTACTACCAGGTTGGAAGTAGGTCAAATCTGTGACTTCATCCCAGCTCTTTTGTGGCTGAGGTTGTCATGCTTCATGTGAAATCGTTCAGAATGTTTTCACTTATAGGTGACTCAAAACCAGTCTAAAGAAATGCCTGTTTTACCTTGTTACCCAGCAGTGGGAGATGCCTGCTTTATGTTGAGAGGCTGGAGAACGTTTGTTTCATGTCTTCCAGCACAAAACATTTCTGAAATTATTAAAATAATGTTTTCTTTTTGAGAGGACTAGTCATTAGGGTCCTTGGCAGTGGAATATAAACTGGGGAGGTGTCTGTGGAGGTGTACCTGGCTGGGACCTGATGGTAGAGTGAGCACTTGGGGCGAGTACATGCACAAGAGGCAAGTGGCCATTCACTTCTGCCAAACAAGGAGAGCTTCTATCAGCTGAATTCTGCGTGTTACCTTTCAGACATTCAAAGCAGGGGTACTCATCTCAGCACACCTGAAGTTTTCCTGAGGTTGTTCATCCTATGCCTTTCCTAGCCTGCTGCAGTGGCTTAGTGACATCAAGTTAGCCACAGAATGTAAAGCTGGTGAAAAGAGAGCATTGGTCCGTCAGTACTGCTCTGCTCCAGTTCATGCATGCAAGCATGAAGGGCAGTTGCTTTATAGAAGATTGGTATAGTTTCAAGCTAAGTTTTGGAGTCTGAGTAAAAAGCCTAAGCTTCCCAAGTACCATTTTAGCACCCTGCTTGTCTAGCTGATAGTGGGTGAGAAGGGGAAAGCCTTACTTGATGGTTTCACGTATTACTGTAAGAGAATTTGAAACCAGAGGTGAGGGAGTCAACAGGAGAGCATTTTCTCCAGCTTCTGGTTTCTAATTACATCAGTTATAGCCCTGCCTTCTTAGTTGCTGAAACTGCAAGCATGAACTGGAAAAGAATTGAGATAATCCATGGTAAAGCATACTGACTAAAGATCTCTATTCAGATCTTTACCTTTTATCCTGAGTTCCTAATGCCAAAAATTAATGCTATTTGAAAATATACAATAAATGTGCCCTACTGTGAGCATTCAAGGTAATCCTAATTGCCTTAAATGTTAGTGACAAGGGTATGTGTTTAAGAAGGGGAGAAGGGCAGTGCAGTAAAATAGTATACCTGTGTTAGGAGACACAGATGGAGTGTGCATTTGTTTCAAGATCCTTAGGTTTGTTTTTATTTTTGCATCAAAAAGCAGCTCGGTTTGTTGCTCTTGTAACTTCTTCTCAGCAGGAAGATATCCACAGACATACATTTCTAGAACTGGACGAGTTTTCATTGTGTTAATAGTTCGCAAAGCAGAAAGGGATTATCACTCCCATATTCTTGCAAGTTAATCCACATTGTGGTCAGCACAGAAGAGTCCATAACCCATTGATCGCAGGAGCAGTCACAAAGACATTTCAGCTGGTCAAAGTAACATGTGGAGTTTACTTTTAAGGCAGACCCATGCTGAGTTTTCTTTTTCCCCTTGTGAACTGCTTGGTATCAGCCTCCTCATCTTACACATTTGTGCGCATCATACTGCTGCAAAGAAGTCTGCATTCGCACTATGTTGTGGCAACCAGCTGCAGCAAGCAGAAACCCTTGGCTTCAGGTGGCCTTCCAGGATTTGTCCCTGTGGAAGCTATCCCCTGGTCCAGACCTGTGATGAGGCCCAAAGGACAGACGATAAGGACAGTCAATACAGAAAATGCATAGCACATTTATGCACTTGCAGATGTTGGCAGGAATTTTCAGTAAGAACCATTTCATCCTGGCAGTTGTCCTGAGCAAGAGAGATGTTCTGAAGAAGATAGGAATTTGG
>WEZZ01009875.1:172097-184353 GCA_013400585.1 Chloropsis cyanopogon
CCCAAAAAAAAAAGCAAACCAAACAAACACCACCAGCAGCAGAAATACAGCAAAAAACCCCTCAGAGCTCACACAGAACAAACTATAACAACCAAACCCCCAAAAACGTAAAAAATGTCTGAGGACCAGATTTCTTCCTTGAAGCCTAGGATATCCTCATGTGAAACTTACGAATTATGAGAAGAAAAAAGGCTTTGTTGAAGAGCTGTAGGTTGTACGTTCTAAATACAAAATTATTTTTGTACCTGAAAATACAAACATTTACAATTAATACGTGCATATCATATTCCTACGATTCAGCGTCTACATAGGAACATTTACAATGTATCTTCACAAATTTTTGTTTATTTGACGATGGCTATCCTGTGTCAATTTTAAACGAACGAAAATCCCGGTCGCGGCGGTTCCAATGAAGAGCTGGGGACAGAGTACGGACGCCTGGTCCTCCCCGAGCCCTCAGCGTAGTGGAAAGGGGTGTTTAAACGCAGCCTAACAGAGAGGGAAGCCCCGAGGGCCGGCCAGGTGAGCGGCCAGCTGCCATGCGACAGGCTCGGGCCCCGGGCTGTGTCACCCGCGCACCGCCCCAGCCTCGGAGCCGCCTGACACCGGCAGCCAGAAATGCTCTCAAAAAGACAGAGGGGAAAAGACAGCAGCCTCCATGCTCAGTGGTAGCCAGCAGAGAGTAATTCTCCATGTGTTACTCGCACTACTTCAATTTAAAATCACCGAAATCTCGTTTTCCGGGTCTGTCCCTGCGAGTGTAACCGCCCAGTGAGACGCGTCGCTATGACCTGTGCTGTATGAGGAGACTGCCCCGGCGCGAAAGCTAAGAGCCAGCATCTGTGCGGTCTCCTGATGATAAAGATGCAAAATTCAGTGGGACGAGTTTTCAGAATTTGAGGAAAAAATTTTAGGCAAGCCTCATAAGAATATATTTAAGGGTACAGAAAATTGAGCAAATCTGAAATATCTTGAAAAGAACATTTTGTAAGGATCAGAGAATATATTTGAAATACCTTACCTGATCTGAGGGTGTTTGCTCGTTTGTTTGTTTGTTTGTTTGTTTTAAATAAACGCATATTTTCTCCACACCAGTACTTGTTCTCATCCCATAAAGATACACTGTAAACGTGAGCATGAGGTAATTCTGAAAGATGTTCTCCTTGCTTTATTTGGTAATATTGGTCACCACAGTGCAATCTATGTGAAATATATGTGAAAATTAGGGCTATCATCTTCCTTAAAAAGGCTCTCTAACTCTGTCACAACAGGGACAAGGTAGTTGCATGTCCTCAGACTGCCTGCTAAACCTTGAATGTATACATAGTCCACTCACCAAGATTTGTAATAAATGCATAGGGAAGGGATTAGAAGGGAAAGGTAGTGTAAGTCACGTTTTCTCAATACTGGTTGAGCTATGCCAATATCTTAGCACCTCCTCAAAAGGATGCACGTGCCAGTTTGCTATCGGCAAGCAATTCCTGCATTCTGCTTTGGCTGCTAAAGCAAGACTGATGTGCTGAACATACGGGAAAGAGGAAACATACATGGCCTTCTCTGAAATACAGGACATGCAGAGTTACTGCTTCCCTGTTTTCACTCGACCTGCAGCATAACCAGTGTAAAAACCAGTTCCCAAAATGGGTTATCCTGCTAAAAGGAGTGAGGGCTTTGTAAGAGCATCTGTATTCCTCAGCTACACACTTATCTTCCACAGCACAAATCAGCAGCATCCCACATCTCAGTAGGATGGCCCATCATTTCTGCCAGGTGCAGCCATCCCCATGAGGAGAATCTTCCTTTGCCATGCTCACACTGTCAGGCTGTGCTCTGCCAGGATCTCTTCTTTATTTATAGCTCCCGTTGTGATGAGCATGGTGGCTTCTCGCTCAGCTCAGGCTTGCTCAGACCCTGACTTCTTTCTCTCTAGTGGATAAATTGCATTAATAGTCTTTTTTTCACACTGATCTCTTAAATATTAAACTTCACTCACTAACTGATGAGAAGATGCCCTGCCTGTTCCTGCAGTGAGAGGAAGGCAGGAGATGGTGAGCAATGAGGCCCAGATGCTTGCACACCCCTAAATGGTTCCATCTCAGTTGGGCAGGTGGGATCATCAGCACATTTTAGGAACCTTTGCTTGCTTCTTACAGTTACTTTATCTAGTTGGGGTATTTGTCAGGGGCTTGGAAAACCAAGCAAACAGTTGTATTGATTTTTGCAGAAGGTCCTTCTCATTTGTGCATTCAAGAGCACTACCCTGTGTGGTTAAAGTAGACTGTCAGCTGCAGCTTGGACAACCATCCTCTCCCCATGCACTGATGCTTCCCAAGAATGTAAACATTGTGCTCAATGAGCAAAGCCAGCAGAACTGTGTTCTTGGGAAATAACAATGAACAATCTCAAGCAAGTATATTGGTCCTCTTTTGCATAAGCAAGCATCCTTCCCTTCTCCTTGTCGACTAGCAGTCTTATTTCAAAGGGTTCCATACTCTGGGCAGGCATTACCAAAGAGTTTTGAGTGTCCATCTGGAGGCAGCGTGGTCAATGGGCTTGTTTTCAGCTCCATACTCAGCTCTCATCCTTCTTAGTTTAGCACACAGAAGGCAAGATACCTGGAACAATTGCTAAGAGAGGTTGTGGGGTCCTCATCCTTGGAATTATTTAAAACTCAGCTAAGCAGGGACATGAGCATCCTGCTCTTTGTCTAAGGCTGCTCCCACTTTGAAGAGAATGTTGGACAAAATGACTTCCAGACGTCTTCTCCAAACCAGACATTTCTAGAATATGTACTTGGATAGGACAAGGCATCAGACGTGCTTAAGGGTTTAGAGGAAAAGCTGCAATTCTTGCGGTGGGAGGAACTGATTTCTATGGGAGGAACCAGTTCCTTCAGAGACAGAACTGGAATACATTTATTTGTTTGAAGACTTTTTAAACCTTCAGCCCACAGTCATAGCAGAGTGGTTCCACCAATGCTGTTGGAGCTGCAGGGGAATTTTCGTCTCCTAAGTGCCCTCTTCAGCTCACAGACAATGAGATGGTGCTAGTGAGGAATTATGATGTGAAAGTGCTGAAGTTCCTCTGAGAAATCTTGCAGCTGGGTGGTGTGTTGCTGCCTTGAAACCAGTGAGAAAGGATGGATATAGCATTTTTGACGCGGCAGAAAAATAATCACAGCCTGTTTGCTTGGCCATGGGAGAACGAGACAGAGTATGTCTAGATCAGGTCACATAATCCTTTAGCAGTTTTGTTCTCATGGGATGTCGCAAAGATACCTTAATTTTTGCAGGATCTCTGAGAAAAAGCCCTTTTTTCCCCCTTAGAGTCCTGGTCTGTTCACTTTAAGAAGATGGCATCCTCAAACCTCTGTAAAAGCTTTTGGCCTCAGTTTTCTGTTAACTTCTCTGACCTCTCTTTGCAGACATGAATGAGGAGCGGTTGGGTGATGCGAGTGGAGCGGACAATGCCGAGACCTACAGTGACAAAGACACAGACCAAAGGAGTTCCCCAGACATGACTAAAGCCAAAAGTTGTTTCAACCCCGAAAGCCCTGAAATTGTTTCAGTGGATGAGGTCAGTTTTGCAGTTCAGAAAAATGGTGGGAGCACAGAGAACCATCCAGACAGCCCCAAGTACCACCCAGAGCAGAACCACCTCCTGATAGAGGGTCCTTCTGGGACAGTTTCTTTACCATTCAATTTGAAAGCAAACAGACCCCCACTTGAAGTCTTGAAAAAGATTTTCCCTAACCAAAAGCCAACTGTGCTAGAGCTGATCCTGAAGGGGTGTGGCGGTGACCTGGTGAGTGCTGTAGAGGTTCTCCTGTCCAGTCGATCTTCAGTGGCCAGTGGAGAGAGAACTTCTGCAGAATCAGATGGTCTTGTTCTGCCTTCCAACGGGCATATTTTTGAACACACACTGAGTTCCTATCCTATTTCATCTTCCAAGTGGTCTGTGGGCTCAGCATTTAGGGTTCCCGACACTCTGAGGTTCTCTGCTGATTCCAGTAACGTTGTGCCAAATCCTCTGGCTGTACCTTTGCAGCACCCTTTCCCTCAGCCGCCACGCTACCCGCTGATGCTGAGGAACACTCTGGCAAGAAACCAGTCCAGCCCGTTCCTGCCCAACGATGTCACCCTGTGGAACACCATGACATTGCAGCAGCAGTACCAGCTGCGGTCCCAGTATGTCAGTCCTTTCTCTAGCAACTCAGCCAGTGTTTTCCGAAGCTCACCTGTCCTTCCTTCCCGCTCGACAGAAGATCCTAGGATTTCAATTCCCGATGATGGATGTCCAATTGTGTCTAAGCAAACAATTTACACGGAAGATGAATATGAGGACAGGTCTGATTCTTCAGACTCAAGAATACTCAACACATCTTCTTAGACTGACATTTGACATGTGACAGCTAAGCGATACTCACAGTGCAGCTGAACTACTGGCCCCTAAGAGGAGGGACATGTACTCTACAAAACTCTTGCAATTGTATTAAAAAGTTGCTTGGTATTGTACTATAGCAATAAAGACGTAACTTATTTAATTTCTTGCACTTCACTGGATAATGCCAAATAGCAATACTCTGGCTTTAGTGCTGAGTGTGTGTTGCAAAGGAAGACTTTATGGCTACCAGTTATGGGACTCTAGAAGACTCATAATGGAAACAGAAGCCCAAGGTCTACTTTGTTCCTTAACTCAGAAAAATGGGGATGTTAAACTAGAATACTTGAATGCTGTTTTATAATTGAGAACTCCTCAGGACATAAGAAATCAAGCAAACATAGTTCAATTGCAAATGGACTAAAACAAGGACCTTATAATCTTATGCCAGTGATCATCCTTGCAGTGAAAGAAAAGGCAGAAGAAAGAAATACACACATGCAACAAACATGAGCTGCTTCTGTGCCGTTTGAGCTTGGACACTTTTCAGAGAAATATTATTGAGAGTTATTCTTTTCCCATGGCTAGGTCGAAATGTGTAATGTCAGTGTAAAACCAATTACAGCTGTGAATTGCATGAAGTGTATTGTGAAATGAACACCAGATTAAGCATTGTCAGGTTAATGTAGCATGCTAAGGACTCTAGAAAAATAAACTAAGATGATGATCTTGGTTTATGTCATTTATACTGGGCAAATAATATTCTGAAGATAGAGAGCTGATTAGTTCTCAGCCGGGGTTAAAATGTCCAGCTCCAGCAGCTGCAGTCAGGGCAAACCTCTTTTTCCAAGTCTGGGTTTTGCTTCTCTGGCTTGTAACTTGCAACTGAGATTAGGCAAAAGTTGTCATCAGCGAAGTGGAGGTCTCTTGTATTTGTACTGCAGATATTTCCAAGCTCAGCTGAGAGCAGAGCTTGCTACAATCACAGAAAGCAGAAAACAAAAGGCTCTCCCAATGCTTCAGAAGCATCTTTTTTTCCTATTCTGTAGAAGTAGAAAAAAAAGGAAATATGATGTAATAGTGGGCATTTCTTTAAAATAATTTTTAGTCAAATGGTGACTCCCCTTTTTCCCTAGAAAAGTAATGGTTTGAACAATTTATTGCATGATTGCATGCATTGATTAGACTGCATATCTTATGTGTGTTGAGTAACATTAGAAATTGCTTCTGATGAGGAATGCCTCTAAGTTTAGTGTCCACTTAGAAGTTTGTTAGGCTTTTAGCGTCATTTTTTCAACTGTTCACAAGTGACTACATATGCTTGACAATTGACTTTTACAAAACACATCTCTGAATGCAGATGAAATGACTCTTCGGTCTTTCGGGTCTGGGGATTAGACCCACACCTCAAAAAAATGGTGAGGCCACCCTGAAGTTGGACTCTGAAGCAGATGGGCTTTAAAACTGTTATATAAGTGTATCAGGCATGTTATCTGGTGTCATTGTTGATACGAATGCCTGTGTTCTCATTTGGCATTTCATGTTCTGTAAGTCTTGTGCACATGATGAATCTTTCATTTTATAAAGGTACTGAATACGCACAAAAAGGAGAATAAAATGATGACTTTATTTTCCTTCGGGGATAAATTAACTGAGAGATACTTTATCTTGCATAACTTTCCAGCCTGTTCAGAAAAGCATTTTATTGGTTATGCTACACAGCAAAGACATAAAAGCAGGGGAAGGGAGGAAAAAAAAATTAATTCCCTTATGGAAATGGAAATGTGCAAGCATCTGGAGTTTTCCTAAATGCAGGGTTTCAGTTGTGTACTGACAGATTTCCCTGCATTCACGTGCCATTTGTAAACAAATTCATCTTACAGCCACCCCAGAGAGAAAAGTAATGTGTAAAATAGATCTTGCAAACAGAAAGGCAGGTGGTAGTGAAACACTGTGCTCCGACACATTTCCAAGAAGTTGTCAAAGGCTAGACAAGAGCAGAAAGGCCCTGGAGCTCCAGTTTTGATCAGATTTCCTTCCTGCAGAAATCTTAGGCACCTCCTGTACTTTAAATGAAATCTCAGTGGAGGTTTTTTGTTTGTTTTGCTTGTTTGTGTGTTTGTTTCGCTACAGATGTTGAATCACCTTCAACGGAAAGACCAAACTATGATACCTGCAAAAGCTCATACCCTTTATGGTCCATGGGTTTTCAGAGAACTGAATTTTGGCATCTTGGCATTGGGACACATCTTTCAAAGAAAGATGACCCTTGGCTAACACGAAACGAACTATTATCACAGCTGTGGTGAAAAATGCAAATTTGGCGGTATGATTTTTTAAATTCTATCTCTTTTGACAAGCTGTTTACTGGAAAAAGAAACAAGCTAAAATAATCCTTGTCTCTCATGTTCTAACTCTTGACTTTTTTTTTTCTTAAGCAAAGCAACTATATCTCTGTTCAAAATAAGAAATGCAAATTTTCATGTTGAACAGTAATTTTTGTTTGACCATACAATATTTTAGCTATCAAGAAGATTAATTTATTTTCAAAATATGTATTGGCCTGCAATGATACCTTTGAGAACTTGCTTTGTTCATCCATTTGTATTGTCCAGGCTGGCACTACAGGCAGATAAAATTTTTAAGGATCCCTTGGCATATTGGCAGGAATCTTTTTCTGCCCACACGATGCTGGGACCTGTTCCTCAGACCTTTGCTGTGCTGGTGGGAGCTGCGCACCCAATCCCACCCAGCAAGAACAATCGCGGAGAGAGGGAGCCCCGTTTCTGCGGGGGCCCCATCTGCCGCATCTAGTTCGGCGCGCAGTGGCCACCCCGGAGCTGGCGGTCCCCAGCCTGGCTCAGGTGGGGCTTTTCCCGAGGCCGGTGACAGCCGTGCCACCGCCGCCGTCGGCAGCGGGACTGGTCCTGAGCCTGCGGAGCGCCCGCGTCGCTGCAGCATCCTGGGATTCCCACGGCTCCGGCCGGCGCAGCGCCCAAAACTTGCGTTTCCCTGCTCCATCTTGTGGCGCACAGGGGTATCTCCTCGCCGGAGCAAGTACTCCGTGCTGAGGAAGAGAGGACATCGGGATGAGGACAGTTGAAGCTGGAAGCGTTTATGCTCAAACACCCCGAGGAGGGGGGCGGAAAAAAATTCAAGCATCAAGAAGGATGCCTTGAGCCTGGTGAGGTCTCTGTAGGATCTCAGAGTCCAAGGGGTTGTTGGGTTTTTTTTTAGGGTTTTTTTAAAGTCTTTTTTTGGGTACTAGTGCAGCTGTGTCTTTCTTGGAGCAAGAGACCTTCAGCACCATGCCTCCTGCACAGCTCCTGCTCCTGTCTGAGCAGCCCCTCAGGAGCCTCTTTTGGGTGCTCCAGGACTGCTTTTTCTCCTGTCAGAGACGTGATTTCACTGTCAACTCTCTGGGAAATGCCAGAGAAAGCTCTCTCTGCTCACAGCTCGGCTTTTCCAGGTCTGAGGCCTGCCAGACACCAGTGCAGTGGGCTCTGCAGAGGCTGGCAGCTGCCCCAGAGGCACACTGCCAAATCACCACTAGCTGACTTCTAGCTGTGACAAGGTGGTTAAGACCAACAATGATGTAAACAATAACAACAATAATTTCTCCCTCAAAGGAATGCCATGGAGAGCCCTAGTGTGATGCTGATATTCTCCGGTATCTCACACCTGTAGATAAGGGAATAGCCAGAGGGACAGCAGGCGTAAGCACAGCACGATGGGGATGTCCTGCACCAAACGATCCCTTGCCTTGTCCTTGCTGGTGGTGTGCTGCTTTCCTGGGGGTCCCTGACTTGTCCTCCTTGTGGGTCTACAGGGCCACCTCTGCAATATTTGTTGTATGCTTGGTGAACAGGCTCACCTCACATTTGTGCTGACATCTTTGAAAAATGACTTTGATTCTCTCCGTATACTGTTTCAGTGATTCATTCTTTATGTGCATTTACTCAGCAGACATGAGTGGGGAAATAAGATTTATGCTAAATTTATATGTTAATTTTAATATTGAAGCTATCCTGTATTTGGAGAATAAGATCAATTCTTCAATTTCATTTCTTACGTGATATTGCATATTGTCATTACTGGAAAATAAAATTATTTCTGAATGCATACTATCTAAACTTCAATTTTAGTGGACATTTAACTTTGACACATCATTCTTCTCCTTTCCCTATAAAAACTAACTTAATACAGTATTTAACATTCTCACGCTAGTCTGCCACTGGAAGATAACAAAGACAAGACTTTTTACCCTAAATGATGTTTTGTTAATGTGCTCCCTGCAACATTTCTGCACCATCACAGATTTCATGCATGACTCAGCGTTGCATGCATGCTACAATAGGAATCTTGATTAATGGTTGTGCTCTTCACTAGAGATTAATTTCATTAATTTCCACATTAGCAGCAGTGCTTGAGAGCCATAGCCACAGCTATTCACTAAATGTGCCCGTACACATCAGGATCCTGACCTTAAGTGGAGAATCCAGCCCTTAGATCACTACCAGTAAGCAGCTGATGTAGAGGATGGGTACAGAGAATCACAGGTACAGAAGATTTGGCCTCTACAGAGGGAGATATACCTTAAAGAGGCCTGCTGCCAGAGACCCTGCTCTTCTGAAGCTGCAACAGAAAGAAAATATTTACAACACCGTAGGAGTGTGGTTTGCTATTTTATCTCTTTGCAAGCTGTGCAGGAGATTCAGCTGATAGGAGGAACCTTTGCAAGGTTACATCCTTGCTCTGCCCTACACCCTGAGGAAGAATTTTCCCTCCCTATGAGATAAAGATAACTGCTACAAAGAATTCACAAAGAGTTTAAGTGTTCTTTAATAAGGAAGTAGAACATAGTGTTTATCAGATCATGTATGGTGAGATTCTCTTTCTGATTTTTTCTCTGTGAGAGAGGGTCTATAGCTTTTCAATATCTGACCTGTGACTGCCTTCAGCAAGAATTCTCCTGAAAATCTCAGTATCATCCTTAGATAGTCCTGAGCAAGCAGCTGTCACAAAATGGCTAAAAGTTACGAGACCTTAGGTAAACACTGTTTGGGTTCTTTCTTCCTCTCTCTTCTGAGTTTATAGACTTTATAATTTCCAAATTTCTCCTCTGTAACACCTAGGTAAAACCAGAAATCTTGTGACAAAATTGTACTGATTGCCTTTTTTTTTTTTCCCTAGAAGCAGTGAATACACGAATCAGCAAAAGGCTGAGGAAAAGTGAGAAAGCAGAATTTGAGACAAAATGAAATCTATTAATTCTTCCAGGACTTGTGTGGCTCAGGGAGGCGTGCAGGCTCAGCAGGAGCTGGTCTCTCCCTCCTCGCTCCGGGGAGGGTGAGCACTTAGGCCAGCAGTATGAGCTCAGCTTGGGGGCTGCAGCCCCTCAGCAGTGGGCACACATCCACAGGAGAAAGGCAGCGTGGAGTGAGCGGTGTGGCAGCAGCGTGACAGGGAAGGTGCTTGTGGTACCTGATAGAAGGTTTCCTGCTTTGTTGCATGCAGCAAAGCTCAGTCCCAGTTTTGGAAACATCTTTCTTTGGAGCCTAGTCCCTCTGCACATTGCTGACATTCCTTCTTGCCATGGTGAGTACAAACTGGGAAGAGTGAGAGATAAAATTCACCATACACAGCAAAACATAAAGGAGACACTGAAATACTCAGAAATACTCCTGTGCTACTTGTCAAATCTAAATTTTTTTATCACATTACCACTTATAAGAGCTGAATGATTCATGTGACAAGGGATGCAGAAACAATCCTCACAGGCCATTGTACCTGAGGGAGAACTGTGGTAAAAATATAAGTTTCTCTGCCCCTGCCTGTTAATATCTTGACTCGCTAGGAATAGGTTCCTGAAGGGTGCTTGCAGCTGTTCACATTGCACTGCTAGCAACTTTCCTGGGAACCGAAATCAGTTGGTTCTCACCTTGAACATGCCCTTTTCTCTAGTGAATTAAGGGTAATGCTTAATGTCTGGTATGGCTACATATTCTATGTGTGAAAAAACAACACGTTCTCAAGAGAAATATTCCTAAACTACAGAAAATTATTCTACATGGTTCTATCCTTACTCCAAACCCTCTTCATGAGACTTTAATGCCCTTCACAGATGTAACCCAACTCACAGCCCAGTTATTACATTTAAGACCATGTGATTTAGTCACTAGTACAGTTACGGCCAGCTATGTGTAAGTTATGATTTTTTTTTCCTTGCTCTTTCTCTTGTAATTTCTTTCTTTCTAATGATCTGCAGAGATATAAACAAAAGGAACATTTGGCCACATTTATTTTTCTTCTTTTATCTTCATTGCCAAATAATTAATACAAGGAAAAGGATGGTATGAGGGAGAAGTTAATTTATTTTTAATTTTTCTCAAAAGTTTTACAAAACAAAAGTGATAAGTTTTCTAAGGCTCCAAAGGGAAGAGACCATTAGTTTAACTTACCCACTCATATCCCCTTTGGCTAATCTCACCTATGTTGGTGAACACACTTCAGGCAACAATTGCTACAGCCCTTGCAAACAAGTGGGAATTGGGCTGGATTTGGAGTTGCTTTGCAGAACTTTGAAACACATGATGAGGGAGGGAGGGGGAGGGGAGGGAAGGAAAGGAAAGGATAATTTCTGACCTTCAATGGCTTCTGGGGAGTGGGTCTTTCCCAGGCCCAAGCCTGAGCTATCAGAGTTTATGCCCACATTGCTGTTGCCTTGAAAAGGGAACAGAGTGATCTATACCAGAGTTAGGGGATGAAAGGAGCTGGTCTCCCTGTGCTATCCTCAAGCCTCCCTCCTCTCTCAGAAAGTTCATTGCATGAGGTTTTAGCTGACTTGCATGGTGTATGTATATGAAAAGCTATGACTAATTCCCAGGTGAATGGCTGATTTTCTGACATGGAAAAACTCAAATGAACACCCTGCTTGTTGAATTATTGTTTGGCATTCATATATTTCCTGATTTGGTCATCACTGCTCTCTGTTGTTTTAACAGTTTATAATTTTTTCCTGCCGTTCTCTTGTTCTGGCAATAGGCAAAGTACCTGTGGTGGTGGGTGTGGTGAGAGCCAGTACAATCACCACCATCCTGCTCGCAGTGGCTCTTCGCTGCCCCTCAGCTCCTTTGCAGCACCATTCCTCCAGTGTTTCTGCACACTTTCTGGGGCCTGAAAATGCAGATCAGCTAGTTACTGTGACCTGGTTTTAATTCACCTGCAGAGGATTAAAATTCTTTCTGAAAGAACTCAAATAGCTTTTTATTTCACCAGTACCCCAAATAATGACTGATGGTGAAGAACTGGTGCCTGCAGTCATTCAGCCCACAGTTCCCTTCTCCTCCTTAAACTGGGAAAGTACAAGTTCAGGCAAAAATGTGAACTGCGTGTACAAGATATTTGAGAATTCCTCGGGAAATAGGTTATATTTTTTCCCTTCCAAGTGCCTAGGATTGCAACTGTGTTTGAATTCATCCCTGAGCTGAGATTAGAGGAGGAAAAAGCCTGTTGCAAATGACTGTAACATATATTATTCAGACCATGTAACATATATTATTAAAACAAATACCTAAAGTAAATGCTGTCTTGCGCTACGTGACCTGGACATCAAAAGCATTGCCTTGTCTTCACATAAAATAAGGCGGTCTGGCTGTATTCCAGCCAAACACTGGGCGGATTTGTAAGGGCGGAGGAGGGCAATTAATTTGGGACGGGAAGAGAAGCGAGCTCGGCTCTGAGACCCAGCGCTCCTGCCTCTAGCCGATGGCCCCACCTAGTGACAGCGCGGACACGGCGCGGACACGGCGCGGACACGGCGCGGACACGGCGCGGACACGGCGCGGACACGGCGCGGACACGGCGCGGACACGGC
>WEZZ01009877.1:10294-25454 GCA_013400585.1 Chloropsis cyanopogon
AAAAGTTGTTACACAGAGATTGTTGCCACTGAGTGTATGAAAGGTAGAAATCAATGTCAGGTGCCACATGTCATGATTCAGATTGCAGGTGGTAATATGACATGGGCTTAATATGTAGCATAAGAGCACAGCCCTGAACATACCTCTTCATACGTGTTTTCACAGTTTCTGTGCTCTGCAGTGTGGATCGTGAAAAAAGTAGTTTTTCACAAGTATTTATATAACATGATATATGCCTGGTGCTCTCAGTGCATGCTGCTTACTGCTTTGCAACAAATGGAATGCATCACCCACTTTTTGCCCCTCACAATCCACTGGATCACTGAGAAACGGAATTTCTATTGACAGACATGTGCTTTCTGCATTTGTAATTTCAGGGTTTGGAAAGATGGCCATGTAAATACATAGCCTGGCACTTTCACCATGCACTCAGAAATACTACAGCTGTATGCTGCTGTAAATCAGGAGTAGCTCTGCTTTGAGCAGAGGAGTTATCATGTGTCCAGCTTACATGAGTGACTTGTCTGTATGCCATGTGGCTGTCCTGACAAACACTCCCAATGGGATTATCTGGAGCAGGCTTGAGAGGAATCATGCAAAATGATACACTCACAGCGTATAGCTTGAGGATCTCAGTCCTGTGACTCCTGTGACTGCATTCAGCTGGCAAAGGGGCAGATCCAGATTTTGCCCCATCATCCCAATTAACAATTTAAAGTGATTTGCTGTTGTTTTTATCATTCAGACCTTACTTAACATGAAACAACTATATGATAGTCTGACTATATATCTCATTTCTCCTAAGTTCAGCGGGATCCAGATAGAGAAATACCAGTTTTATGTTTTTTTCTAGTTTCTGGAAAACACTTCTTTCTGCTATTTTCTGGTTATTTTCTGGTGTTTTATATCACAAAGGACCATAAGAGCAAAGGCTGAAGATTTAAAATTTTGCCTTGGGTTTAGACCTCCTCTGAAATGAGAACATTTTTGGGGGTTGCGCGTAAATTTTTCTGCACAGTTTTATAGTATCACTTACCTGCGTTTTGATTGCCATCAAAGCTCAGGTATAAGCCAAAATCTGTCTCCAGGTAAATTCTTGTTGTCCTCTGATATATACGAATACCTTCATGAGGTCGAATAGGGGGCCTCACTCTCACACCATCCAACTAACAAGGAACGAAAAAATTAAAATTCATTATACATAGGCCAATTTAAAATCTGGTTTCTGTACAGGTCAATGCTACAATCCAATACTTCTCTGGTTTTATGATAAATATATCAGATAATTTAACAGCATTTATTTTTTAAGTTAACAAAATCATGTATTGAGGAAAGTGATCTGAACACAGTACTTTCATATCATCCAAAGAAATTTCTATTATTGAGCTAAAAATGTAATGTAGCAGCTATATATGCTCTTACACACCAATGAAGAGGAAGGAAATTAAATGATCCTAGCATAAAACAAACCTTTCCTTACCACTGATAAAAATTAGTGTGGCTTTATTGTAAGCCTTGGGATATTTGGGGTTTCATTGCTAAAACTATATCTATTGATTTATTTGTTTGATGCAGAATTGTATCTTTCATAGCTATGGAGAAAAAAGACTCCACACAACTGAAAATCTCATTTGCGGTTGCCTCACAGCACTGTTGTAATAATACAGTTCACTTTAAAACTTTAAAATTTTTTTAAAAAAATGTCGATTACTCAGAAGTGTTTTACTCCAAGGGAGGGCCTTCCTCTGTGCTCTGCAGTCAGGGAGGGCCTTACCAGAATCTGCTTGTTCTGCCTGAACCGCACTGTGTGGTTGTAAACATTGATGAGCATCTCCTTCAGGTAAGTAATGCGGCGACTTCCACGTAAAGGATAGTTCGTGCTTTCAATGCTGAACTCTGTCAGAGTGTCAGGTAGGCCAGGGATGGTCTGAGCCAGTATATACGTGTATGTCCCTTGGAAGTGGTGCACCAGCCCATCAAAGGTGACATAGTGTGGGTCGCCGATGACCTGGCATCTCCCAAAACCTGCAAGAGAAGGGCTGTATTACTCTGCAGTCTAAATGTGCATGTGCCAGATGCCATGCCTGGATTGGTCCAAACTGTTTGATAAAAATGATTGCTGCTAGCATGCCAGTCTGAAAGTAAAGGTGGGTGCTCAGGCTTCACTCTAGTGAATAGACACTCAAATGGAGAGATGGACACAGAAACTCATTCCTCTGCTGAGAACCACTTAGAGCCAACTGAGCTGAAGCAGGACATTAGGGTTTACAGAATTTATTGAGACTAATTGTGCACCTTGGCCCTCTGCAGAGGAATGACTTTGACACAAGCATAGCTTGAAGTGGCCTCCTAAGAGATGTTGTTTTCATAACCTCTGCCATGTGTTGTTACAAATTTGAAAAGCAATGTTTAATTTTGGCTGACTCAGTGCTGTCACTGATTTCTGCTGAGGTTACTAAACTGATCATTGGGTTTACCAGACCTTACAATCAGATACAGTGACTATCATCTATGTATTCTCCTCGACCACTGAGCACAGATAAACCATTATGCCAGGAGCAAGGCATAGGAAGGTCTAAAACTGCTGGGGTGCCTCTGCTTAGATATTTTGCCAAAATGTAGTAGGGGGACACTGAATTTGCCTTATGCTCTTGTATTGATCCTCAATACAGTAGGACTGATGCCATGGCATTCTTCAAAACTGACATGTAGGGACACTATGCAACAAGCTCTCTCCTAATCAACACAACCCACCTAGAGAATATGGGATTAACATTGCCTAGCCAACACAAATGTTGAATGAAAAGCACCAAAGTCCTCTGACTGGCCTATCATATATCTGTCCAGATCTGCTCTGTCCTGGTTTTGCTTACTGATTTTTGGTTTGTTTGTTTGTTTTTTCTGTTATTAAATCAACATGCAATGGAAAAAAACAGGGTCATTGTGATAGGATTCACAGACTGAGTTCTGGGTTCAGTAGATGCAGTGGGAATTTTTCAAAAGAAATTTTAGTTGAACTAGTCAGACTGAACTGTCAAATTTCTAGATACAAGTAAATTATACATAGGTATCAATTTCACTCTACAAATTCTCTGCATGGAATAGGAACTTTCTGTTATGAGAACGGAAGCATTTTTGTATTCAATAACATGTTGCCAACAAAACAGTCAGAGTTTCCTTCTTTCCCTGTGAAAGAATGGAATTGCCATGAAAGAATGTGCACCCACACCCTCCCTCCTTCTGCAGCCCTCAAGTGAGCCCCAAGTGAAGATGTGCTTGCACACACCTGTTGGATTGCACTTGTTTTTTCCATCTTTGATCACGCAGGTTTCTCTAGAATCACAGCTGTAGCTCTTGCAACTGATGACACCATTCTTCTGGCACTGGCATCTTTGCGTGCAGTGTGGAGTTATCCATGTCTCCCCGGCCTGGACACAAGTTGTGTTAATAATTTTTTATCTAGTGCTCAGCTTTGCAGTGCAATGGAAGTTCAAAAGCCATGTGTGTGGACACTAGCTAGGTTTAACCTTGTCCAGTTGGCAATTCCACAACTGCTTGGTTAAGTGTAGTCTCACCAAGAGCCTGTGAGAGGGGATCTCAGTCCATTTATCTTACTGTATTCAACATAAGAATTTGAACACAAAACTAGACTAGGACAGACTGCCTGAATAATTCTGATCAATTGACTGTTTTAAAATAGGCCTCAGTTTTGGCCTCAGGTGCAAAGTATCAAACAAGCTTCTGTATCTCCTAATACCCAAGGCAGCAGCTGTTACTAATCAGATGAAAGGTGTTTAAGGGGTAGATCCTGAAGTCTTTGATCTCTCTCTCTCTTTCATATTAAGATGGTCAGGAGACCAATTTTCTACAAGTTTTGAAGTCAGAGATTTGCTCCACAAACTACTTACACTGTAGTAATTGTTGTCATCATCCCTGCAGCCACAACTGCTGAGAGGCACACAGTTGCCATTGCTGAGCACATAATTATCATCACATTCACAGCCCTCTGTGCACTCTTCTGTCTTCTCACAAAGGGAAGAGGCAAAAATGTCACTGCATGTTGATGGGCAGGCAGAGACACAGTCTTTGTAGTGGCTCCGGGATGGGCAGGGCAATGCTGTGGGAGAACAGAGCCAGCATTATTAAATACATTTACAAAGTGCACTGCAAGGACTGAAAGCTACACCTTGGCCTATGGAGTGGAATGGTAGTACAGAACCAGATCTTAATAGCTGATTTTGATCATCAGCTGGTTTTTATTTTTATATTTTACTTAAAAATAAAACCCAAACCAACAAAAAACAGAGCAAAGAATGCTCTCTGGAACTGCTTATTCAGTTTTATTATGACTGAATGACTGAACCACCTGGCACCAGAATCTGGCACCAGATGCAGTATTCCAGCTCAGCTGGAAACGTCTCTTTGGGCACTGCTAGAAATGAGACTCTTAAAGGCAAATTCCTTAAAATATTCGACCCTCCATTGACACAAACCAGATGTAAATTAAGCTTAACTACAGACATGCAAGAGCAGCAGATATGCATTGTCAGACTGCAGGTTCATCTGTCTCTAAGCCCTATTTCTGCTAATGACTAGACATGCATAAGGGGACAAGTCAAGAAACAGTGTAACATGAGAAAAGATTTGTTAGTCCAGTATTTTCATGGCCAGTATTACACTCATGGCAAGTAGGCAACTAGGGATTTCTGAGGGATCTATTAAACATTCATCTGACTTGCTTTTTAACCAGTTAACTGTTTTGTCCTCCACAACATTATTTGATAATCCCACAATGTAATACTAAATTGTAAGAAAAGGTTCCAGAGATAAAACCCCTCTACATTATCTTTACTAGTTATATAATTTGTTTGTAGCTTTGTTGAATGGGCGGAGTGAAGCATATACCCTGGAAATTAATCTGAGAACAGGGTCCATAATAAATAACTGGGCAAAGTGACAGTTTTTGTTCAAATCACAGTGAGTGGCATTGAGCCCTGTGTCCGAACTCAGTCCTAACTCTTTCTTTTAGTCTTCTGAGTTATCACTGGGTTTTTCTGAACCTGAAGACTATTCGGTGCAGCAATGGAATCATGATAGTAGAATTGCATTTTGTGAGAATTTAGATTTAATTTTCTTTCACTTGTTCAATTAATTTTGTTAATTTTTTCATGCTATCAGTCATTCAGGTTTTTGTTTTTTCATTTGATTGTGTACTTACGACAGAATGTGCTATTCCTCCATTTAATGGTGATTCCATGATTCTTGCAGGTGTCCACATAGACTTGAACTATGTCGCAGAGAGCAGACTTCATACCATCATACTGGCACATATCATAGATGCAGATCTCTATGAAGTCATCAGGGTTGACTAGACTATGGCATACTTCGAATTTGTCTGATTTTAAAACATTGCACTGTCTTTCAATGACTTGTTTATTCTCAGCAGTGCAAGGAGGATCATCATCTTCTCTTAAGTCTGGCAAACAACTGCAAGAAAGTGCAGACACAGGCTGCTATAGGAGAGACTGAAACTGAAAAGTTTCTTTCCACTGAAAAGTAGAAAAGGCTGGAGAATATGATTTCCTTCTGTCAATGGATGAAAGACTGAGCAGAAGTAGACCTGCCTGACAACCACCATGCTGTGTCTGACACCTGTTACTCTCATTGAACTCGACCCTGACTAGAGGACTGACTTCACAGCTTGGCCTTGGATCTGCCTCATCACTGCAAATTTCTGTGTGGTGACCTGAAGTGAGCCAGGCTGACCTTAGCTTCCATCTATGGGGCTTCCCTTGCTCAGGTACAGTGGGATGGACCCTGGCTGGTGAGGCCACAGTTTTTTCAGCTCTGTTGTCACATATGGCTCCCTGTCAGCCAGGGAGCAGCTGGCCCTCACCATTCCCCAGCACCATCATCTTGCTCTGGGTGTTACCAGTGTAAAATAAACAGAGTCCACACTGTGGACTGCCCCAAAGACTCATTCTCCAAGCCTGTATGTAGATTGATAGAACAGCTGTGATTTTCCTCTGGCCTGTGCAGTGGATTCCTGTGGGGATGGCTGTTTTTTGAGCTACAAATTCAAAAAGAGAAAAGTCTGGTATACAGTGCTTATATGTTACAAAGTAGCAGACAGTCAAAACAATTGAAAACAATTCACTGTGTTCCTGAAGCAAGATGGGAGGGTGAAAATTATTTAACATTTACCCCTTATCACTGTCTGTCTCCACTTCCCAGCTATTTCCAAACTGTGGGGCAGTGACAATTGTACCGTTGGTCAAGGACAAATCATCTTCACGATTACCATTGAAATTTCCACACATGCCATGCACCTGCAGACGGAGAAGAACCATATTCTAAGCATGGTCTCTTAGCATAAACTTCCCCAATAACTTATTCATTGCCTATGAAATGATGTGACCAAATCACCACCACCAACCAATCCTACACCAGACATTTCAGACATTCTGACTGCACCCATGGAGAAACAAAACAGAAATTACAGCAAATCTGTGATTCCCTCGGGCTTCATCTGTTTATTTCTCTAAGCTGGAAGTATTCCCCTAGACAGGTAATTTTCTTTAACTACCCCCTTGGAACACAAAGAAACTGTTGTGAATAGAAAAAAACAGAAAGGAAAAAAATTACATGTGGTATAATACAGCTACAAAGAAAGATGCAACAGCAAAACACAGGAATAAAAGGAACTAGAAGTAAATGCAGAAACCAGTAGTTTTGAAACAACTCCAGATGTTTGTATACTAAATCTTACCTGTGAGAAATAAGAGCGTGGGAGGGTGATCTCCAGATGGTGATTGCCATCATATTTCACTATGGCACCAAAGTCAGTTTCCACTACTATAAATCTGCCAACATTTCCAATGGACACGCCTTGCAGTCGGTTCTGCACTGGAGTGTAGACTCTCTCATTGTTCAGCTGGAGAGATGTGTCATTTGTCAGTATGGACATTCTAACATGAAAGTTCACAGTCTATATTCCTAGCAATGCTGAAGATTTCTCTGTGACAGTTTTAGCTCTTTATATTTCCACCATTTCATATTCCAGCTATGGGTGGCAGGAATCAGCCTTTTAGCTGAGGAGGGCTGGGCAGGACTCATATGCTGTGCCTTTACAAGGAGCTGAAAGATCCCTGGTACTGAGCAAGCTCTTTCTCATCCTTGGGGCAGATCCCCTGCCATGGCTCCCCATGCTATTCTAGGCTGGTGTATTATGCCTTGCTCTCTATATGTGACTGGGTTGATAAAAGCTCTTGAAGTGGGGAGTCTCATATTTTAATTCAGGAAACAATTCCCCAGCCTGGAGACCCTGGGTTTAATCTCTAAGATATGGACAATAGATCAGTAAGCACAAACCAGAAGCCCTGGAAACTAGTGAGAAATTGTATTTCCTCATGACATCCCCTTAATGGGGGTGCCCATAAGTGTTAAGCATATGCATATATGTTCCTTAGGAAACGTGAAGATCCTTTTTCCTACACCCATTCTAAGTGAGCTAATTTTAAAATACTTCTTGCCAGAAAAAAAGAGCACCACCACCTACCAGGATTCCTTGGTTTTTCTGAAGGGTGATTCGTATACCATGCACATCTATGTAGACTTCTTTCAGGTATGTGGCCCCTCTTAGTCCTCTGTCTTCATTCTTGCCAAGTATAGTAATAGGAATGACATTGGTGGCAGTGTTGACAACCTCAACCAAAGTGTAGGTGCAGGTTCCCACAAAAGTGTACTTCATTCCATCAAAAGTGAAATAATGGGGATCTCCTACCACTTGACATATTGCTTGACCTGAAGGCGAAAAAAATTATCTAAGAATTTTGTACTGGATTTCACCATGGACTCAGCTGACCAAAGCAGTTTGCATTAGTATAGCAGCCTCATCCTGATCATTATTATGTGGGCAAACTTTCAGAGAGGCATCTCAGGTTCATGCCAATGACATTTATTTGCAAATAAGAAGTTTCCAGAAAGCATGTACTAAATTTAATTTGCAAATTATATACAAAACAAACTTTTGTATACATTTCTATATGCTGTTGTATCTAAGACTTATAGTATAGTTGAGAATAATACAAAGCTTTTCTACTTATCGATATAAAAATACACCATTAACTGCCTAAATATAGATGTAAATGTAAAGTAAATAAAATTGCACCTATATGCATCAGTACATAACGTACTTGTCATTACGCAGGCCCACAGAAATACAACTTTAACAGAAATGCAACCAAATTTAAAGCTTGCAGCACTGGTGATGTGGGACTTGAATTTTCATTATCAGGACAAATAGAATCCAAGCAACCTTGCACACTTTTGGCTAGCATCAGTTTTTGCTGATGTCCACTACAACAGGAGGGCATCTGTGCTTGCAAGACAGAACATAATGCATTTTCATCTCTTACCACTGGCAGCAGCCAGTTGGGACTTCTTTACTATCCCATATGAAAAAATCTTAATAATAAAGCTAGGAGAAGAAGGAGAGGATCTAATTGTGGAATTGACATTTTGGTGATTTTCAGGCAGGACTCACCATTGGAATGACAGCCCAGCACACCATCCTGAATACTGCACTCCTCTTGGACTCCACACTCCCAGGATTTGCACTCAATGATGTTATTCGGCTTGCAGGTGCAGCGCTCCGTGCAGGAGGAATTGGTGAACCAGCTTTCATTCAGCTACATGGGAAAGAAGAGTGTAGAAGTGTATATTGTAAGATAAATAGGAAGGTAAAACCATAAGGGACAATCAAATTATTAGTAATTGAATGTTCATGATATATAATCGTTTGGGCAATGGTGGCCATGCAGTTTATGGACCAAAAAAGCTGGTGAAGTAAGACTATTTTGAAATTATTAATGGTGTAAATATGAATTATGTAGTGTTATTTACGTGGTTTTTTCCTCACAGTGATAAAGTATGAGATCCCCTGATTCTGGCTTTTTCCTTTTTTATTTTAAATATCTGATGTAACTTGCCTGGTGATACTGGTTTTTTTCATCAACACAACCACAGCTGCTTTCTGGCACACATTTGTCTCCACTCAAAACGTAGCCTTCCTTACAGAAGCAACCTTCCACTGGCAAAGGACTGCAGGAATCAGTTGCTGAGATGTTCAAACAGGTAGCGGGACACCTAGTACCACAGCTCTTGTAGATGCTGCCTCCAGGACAGGACATTGCTAAATAAAGTGAAAAAAAAAAAAAAAAAAAAAAGATCACTCAAAAGGGCAAAATCATAATAAAGGTTTTCCTGATGCTTTCACTGTTTGCTCCTGAAAATATACAAAATGGCTGTTAGAAAGTCTGACAGGAGAGTGGTGAGCACAAACCTTTTTCTGCTGATTTAGAGGCCTGAAGTGACCCAGTTATGGGAATAGAAGAATCTTTTGCCATACCAGCTGATATGTCCCCATTACTGTAGTTACTATTTGAGCATCTCCTATATTTTCCAAAATAGAACTCAAAATCACACTCTTTAACTGAGACTCCTTGAGAACGATATACTTTCACACCCCTCCTGCTTATGGTAGAATTGGGCTTCTATAGCTCAAAACATGGTCCCCAGGGATAACATTATATTTTACAGAAATCCAAAGCATTTGTCCATTTATGTCAAAACCACAGAAAAACATGGGTTTGGCTGGATTCTGTTGTAAGTCACTATGTACGATTCTCATTCATTTCTGTCCCTACAACAGGATCTCTTAGTCCTGTCAGACAATTACAGCTGACATCTCCAGTCATCTAGCCAGACTTCCTTCCCTTGGTCAGGACCTTAATTGCATTTTTATTTGAAGCATTGATGAAGAGAGCACTTGAGAGTCTATCTTTCTAATGTTACTGACTTTTCTCTATTACTATAATGAAGCTATAGATATTTGGGGCCTATAGCCTCAGACTATGGAGTTTGGATGCCCACAGCTGTAATCTGATTTGGAGGGTTAAACACTCATTTTTTTGTTCTATCTTCTTTTTATGTAAGAATTCTCTGTGCTCTGTCCACTCAGGGCTAACTTACTGGGTGCTTTATCACAGTAATTCTTTTTCCAAACTGACCACCTCCTAGAACATATCCATTTTTTAATGGTTTAGTTTAAATGCAGAGCTAATTGTTGATCACATCAAAAAAGAAAGAAAAAAAAAAGAAAAAGAAAAAAGGTGTAGATCTGGAGAAGGTAATCCAGTGGGAACTGGTATAATAAAAATTAGTGTAAGACAAAAAAGCATAGAGAACAATTATGGTTTATTTAAGTATGGTTGACCTTTAGAGGACATTTTTTTTCTCTCCAGGTGTGTAGTTTGTGAACTTAAATGTCCTATAGAAAATGCTACCCAGAGAAGTTGGGGATGTCCCCTTCCTTGAATTATTCAAGACCAGGTTGGATGGGGCTTTGGGAAAGCTGTTTTAATGGAGGGCATCCCTGCCCATGGCAGAAGGGTTGTAACTACATGATGTTTATTTCCAACCCAAACCATTCTATGACTGTATGTCTGACAAGCAGAAAGCTGTCCAGTGTTGCTTAAAATCAGCACCAGTGGAACCCCTGGAAAGTTTTATTCTAAGAAATATGAGTTCATTATATTAAATTTGCCATAAGGTCATTCTGAAGAGAATTAATTGAGACATGACAGTACACAATTTCTTTGCTTTAGAGAGAAATAGAGCACTTCCTAGACAGAGCTGCTTTTCAAGGTCTCTTATTTTTTTAACCAAAGGCCATTGCTAAGCATGTTTTATGGAGGACTACCAGCTCCACTTACATTGAGGATGGTAGATATTCACTGAGGCAAAGGAACTTATTTCTCTGATGCAGAAACTCACATAAGACACAGTTGAATGTAATCAGTCTTTTCCAAGAAACTAACAGCAAATTACAAATATTATAAAACTTTAAGGATTTTAACCTGCATGTATCCTAATGTTCTGGAAATTATTGGTTTATACAAATCCTGGAATGGTTCTGAATTTGAAGCAGGCTGAAGACATTATAAAAGACAGACTATACTCAGAACATAACATAAAATGAAATAACATGCATGGAAAAGGTAGAGGACAATGAAGTTAAAATTCAGAATATATATTCATATCAAAACACTCACGGCAAAGAGTAGCATTCCTCCACTCTATGCATATCCCAGCATTGACACACGACTCAGCATAGGCCTGCAGTCCATAGCATAAGGATGTTGCCTGTCCCCCGGTGAAACACACGTCATAAACACAGTTTTCAAAGAAATTCTGTGGAGGCACCTTAGCATGACAGTCTTTGAAGATTCCTGTGTAAATCAAGGAAAATACATAGAAGGCTAGAAGCAACTCACTGGACTGTTAAGACTGACCACCACGTATTTTCTGTCACAGCAAAAGCATTGTGCGTGTTCCAGGCTGTGTTAAGCAAGTTAATCCAGTACTTGAAATGGATACACAATGCACAATATGGGAATGGGCTCCCTGGATCAGGTTTTCTTCTTTTTGCATGATCAGTACAACATAATTTACATCAATTAAGCATTGCTGCCAAGGAAAACCACTAATTCTAGGCAACTACAGGGAACATGTGCAGAATTTCCGATAAAGTATTGCACACACCGACAGTCTGTCTGAACTACTTCTTTTAGCAAGCAGAGTACGAGTCACTATGACACAAAGAGCAGCTATGGTTCCCTGCACGTGTTCTCAGATAAAATTCATGGACACGTTGGCATTGTCTGAACAGATGGCATATTCTAGCCAGGCACCTGTGGGTTTTACATTGGCCATTCACATCAGAGGCTCTATATGCTTCCAATACAAGCTCAGTAAAAGAGACTAACCATGCTCCACCACATGGCTCACAGAGATCCACCAACACACTACCTGCTGGGTCTGTGATCATGCCACATGCTGTGTTTTTCTTTGCTTCACTCTCCAACTCAGGATCACATTGCTCTTCTTTCCCACCACTGGTGCATCTGGGGAAAGCAAGCAAATCAAAAGTGTTTCACATCTCGTACAATCAGATTTTCAGTGGAAAAATAATAAATGACAACCCTGCATAAAAGAGTGCATTTTATTTCTGTCACAAGACTTTATCCAGCTTCTTTGAAAAGCTGATGTCAGCCCTCTCACTGAATGGACTCTTTTTTTGATCCCTTCTGGGTGATTCAAAGGCTTATTCTTAGCTAAAAAAAAAAAGGAGCTATGGGATCCAAACAGTTATGGTTTCCAATCAGGGAACTGGACTGATGTACCACCTCCCCTCACACTCAACAAACATTTCCTGCTTTGGAAAACGAGACTTAAAGGACACAAGCCCTCTTATCATTCACTGGTTTATATGAAAGTCCAGCTCCCTACTTCTAATGGGCAGCTGGAAGATGTAGAATGGTACTGGAGAAAAAGCCAGCAAGTTGATGGATATTTGATTTTAAGAGTTTGCTGAGCAAATGCCACATGATGAAATGCTTTTACATACATGGTGTTATTCTCAGGCACCAGCCAGCTTTCTCCCAGATCAGTGGAACCACTTGCAATGTCACCATTGGGCTTGATATTGTCATCATTTGGATCACCATTATAATTACCTGTGAGGGTAAAAAGAGATTTATGGGACACATGAAGTTCAAACCTGTAGAAAAAAACTAGGTTTCAGGCTGTAAAATAAATTAGAATGAGATAGGGAGAATATATACGTAACATCAAACTGTACTGGGCAAAATAAGAGCAGAATTGTGTTTTGATTACTGACAAGTTCTGCTGCTCAGACATTTGAGGCAGGAAGTCTGTAAGTTCCTATGTAACTAGATTACATCCAAGAATAAACTTACCTAAAAAAGCCCTACTCATTTTCTTGCATCCTACATGTAGAATGTTGGACTGAAAATTAAACAGTGCTGTTTGCACCATTATATTCTTAGATAGATTTCCTGCAATTAAAGTGTGAAAAACCCATGAAGAGATAATTGAACTAGAAAACTCCAGATGATCCAAACCAAAGAATAATCAGAAACACACAAGACAAACTACTCTTGTAATTTCTACATGCTAATAAAAAGAAATTTTAAGTAACCAGCAGCTACCACTTACCACAGAGGCCACAGAGCAGTCCACTGTAATTAGAGGGCACAGAGACTTCGGCATAATGATTTCCATCATATCTCACCCACAGTCCAAAGTCAGCTTCCAAGAGAACATATCCACCACTGCTTTGAATACTGATCTTCTTTTCAATAAATACAGGCAAGTTCATTCTGCGACCATTCACCTGTACAGCAAGTTGTGAAAGTAAGTGTACGGCTGTTGGGACTCTTACAACTCCCAGCAGCTAGTACAGATTGCTGAAAGATAGGATCTTGGCCATAGGGGAACTGGAACTGATTAAAGAACATCTGAGCAAGTTTGTTGGAGATCTCATTAAAGAGGTAGATATAATTAATAAAAAGGTAAAAGTTTTGTTATAAACTCTACAGAGATAATAATTATCTGCATGTCAGTTAAAAATTATGTATGTCTTTTAAACAGGTATTTTCTTACATTCACTTTCTTGTTTTTCAGCAGAGAAATGTGATTGTCATAGACTTCCACGTGCACTGATTTCACGTAAGAGACTTTGGTGTTGGCTCCTCTGTGCTCATTTGTTGTGGACACATCAAAGTATGGAAGACTCTCAGAGGCAGTGCACACTTTGGAGAGGGTATAAGTGCAATTTCCCATGAAATTATGGACTTTGTGGTCAAAAGTGTTGTAATGTGGGTCCCCAGAGGCGCTGCAGGAAGCACGACCTGTGAAGAAAGAAAAAGTCTCTCTCAGTCTTCACCAGACTTTTGCAGCTGCTTGGTTTCCAGTTTGTTTGTTTTATGTTGTATTTGTTACTCAGATGTAACAGTGATGACATCAGTCAATAGACTCCAAAGGCCAAACCACAAATCTTGGACCCACAAAGAATCTACTCTTGTGTATCAGAAATCTGTGCTAAAGGTTGATGAAGAAAGTTGGGTAAAAGGCATTATTAAGACGTCGTTATATAAAATGGAGCAGTGAGTTTTTAGTGTCCAGATCTGAAAGGCTTTTTCTGAGTAAAGAGGAAGAATTTATTCAAAAACTTTACAGGGCTGATTAGCTAGAATAGACCACTGCACTATCAGCTGTCTGGGGTTCACTCATATCACTTCTGGAACTTAAATTGAGTATTGCTTGAATAACATATCTTTTATACACTTAAAGAAAATATTAAAATCAAATAGCCAGTGCTAATATGTGCAAATGGAGGTACACTGTGTATGATTTTACATGTGAGACCTGCGTAAGATTTTGAATGCTGATAAAAACTTCTGATTTTAAAGGAAAAAACTTCCCATCACCTCTTATCAGAGCTGAGCCAGAAGGTGCTTCATGGTGTTTACCAACAAGAACAAAAAACAAGGAAGAGAGGTTCTTACATCTAAGCTTTTCAATGCCATATTAAAATATAGCTACACTTAGGGTTGTGTCTACAT
The DNA here is from genome assembly GCA_013400585.1 of Chloropsis cyanopogon. Taxonomy (NCBI): domain Eukaryota; kingdom Metazoa; phylum Chordata; class Aves; order Passeriformes; family Irenidae; genus Chloropsis; species Chloropsis cyanopogon. The sequence goes on from WEZZ01009877.1 coordinate 24,784, forward strand.
GTCAAACTTAACTCTTTACAAAGAAAGACATACTTAACAATTATCAAGAAAAGCAGAAGAAATCTAAACTGAGTAGGTGAGCCAGGACTCTTTTGTACTTAACTAGGAGCCACATATAGATATTAGTGATAAAAATAAGAGGAAACCAGCAATTAAAATTTTTTTAAACGGGTATTTTAGTACATATCCTATATAATAAGCTAGTCTTTTCCAAGAAAATATATTTGGATGATATCCAAGACAAAAACAAAATTTGGAAATTAAATTAAATTTTAAAATATACAGAAAAGAACATCAGTATAACACGTGCAAATTGACAATACAAAAGTATAATTAAAATATATATGGACATGCCAATAAAGAATATGTGAGATAAGAATCACATGTTAGGTCTACTCTTACAAATACATCAGCACTGTGGCAAAAGAGACCTAATGGAAGACGTTTAGAGTTCGAAGTCAGAAATCTGACCCCCAGAAGAGCAGAAATGTTCAAAAGCGTGACAGGCAAAGAAAAGCTCTGACCCTCCAGTACAAAAATCCCTGCCAGATGGCTCTGGGACCTGGATTCACAAGACAGGGAAGTGCTAAATTAGAGTAAGAAAATGAGATTGGAAACAACAGTACCTGAGTTGGGCGTGGGTTTGGTTGGTGAGGTGGTGATTGCAGGCT
>WEZZ01009880.1:1444-15477 GCA_013400585.1 Chloropsis cyanopogon
GGTTTTTGTTGACTAAATTCTGCACTTGCTATTTTAATGCAGTTTTTGATACTTTGCTGTCTGCTAATTAGGATCCAATGCACAGTTTTTGCAGAAAAATGAGAACTGTGGAACAGCATCCTTTCCACATGCTCAGGTGCCCACTGAGTGTGCTGGAAGGAGCATCCTGCTGTTCAGGATCATGATGGGAGGGTCGGTCTAAATCTAACCCTCGATATGTGGCACTTGGCAGGTCTGCACCTGCCCAGATCTGTTTCTTTCATTCTGAGGAGGACTTTTGTCTGAAGTTGTTTCTGCACAGGTCACCTCTCTCAGAGTCAATCTTGGTTTCTTTCCAGTTCACGTTATCAGCTAAGCTTTGATTGTGGCATCTTAATTAATGGAGACAGAAGGAAATCACCAAGGCTTTCAAATCCCACTGCGGACTTAGAGTGCTTGCAGTTAGCAAATTTGTAGTTTGCACTGTAAAATGAACTGATTTTGTAGTATACTAATAATAATAACAGCAACCTATTATGATTCATTGGTATCTTCTGTACCAGAATATATGGGCCACTTTCGGTGTGAGCTACATAAGGTAGATGAGAATTTATACAGATTCTTTCATCTGAGGATTTCAGATTGCTTGCCAGACATTAATTAACTTTAACTTCACAACACCCTTGAGACTAAATGCTTAACCTCACGGAGATGTTTCTACTTTTTCTATATTTTGCAAAATATAAGCATACTTAAAACTTATAAGGAGTATTTAAAGTCCAGAGATGAATAAAGGAGAAGAAAACCAATACATGATAACCTTACCTGCTAACCTTACCTCCTTTCACTCAGGAAAGAGGTAGATTTATTAAGCGCAATCAAATCTAATAATGGAAAATTGCTTGTGTTTTTTCTTATAGCTCATTTTACAATTGCTGTATTTATAATTTTTTTACTAGATCAGGAGGCATGCACTATTTACATGTAATAAAATATCCAAGGGCATGACATGACCTATGTAGAGTTTTAGTAATTAATTAACATGATATACAATACAAATGAAATTTATTGAATATTTAAAAGGAGCTTTTTAGTTGCAGTTTGAACTAACCTCTTGTTTTGTAGATTGACTGTAATTGTATTGTGATTTTTTTTTGCTTGTATATTAGCATATCAATGTCATTAAGAGATACATAATAGCAAAAAATGAATAATGGAGGGACTGATTTTGAAACAAAGAAAGTTCAAAGTTAAAAGTTGCTATAGAAATGTAAATCAATTCATGTTTTTCGTATATCCTATCTTTAAAGTGATTTGTACTAGCACGTGAAAGTAGTATTTGGATCAGCTGCACTGGGGAAATTATGATGCTCTGCTATGTACTTGGGGAGAGAAAGGTAAAGGAAGAAAGTAGGATGAAATCAGAAATTATGCAGGAACTGAGGTTAATAAATCTGTGCTGGCAGCTGAAGGGCAGAAGCTTTGGAAAGACTTTGGCTGCTGCACAAGCAGATAAGTGAAACAACCATTAGAATCTCAGGGACAGATTTTTTGCAGAAGAGTTGGCATTGATTTTTCAGTCTAGGAAGCGTTAGGGTTGGCAGGTTGGGAGCACAACCACAGTGGGAGTGGACAATCAGCATTAGGAAATCTGGAGCTTCAGCTTGTACAAAAAAAACCCCCAAAGACAAATGCAGTGTGAAATGTTTAAAACATGTTTGTTGGTTTCAGAGGCTCTTTGCTGAGAGGCATCATTACTGTCTCATCATATGCTTCACCCATCATGAGAAAGGAAGATTTTATTCTATTAAGATTAATACATTTTTCTCCTTGCTTCTCTCTCTTGCCATCACAACACATTTCTCTTAGTTTGGTTGGGTTTTTTTTCTTTTTCCTCAGTTAATTCTCAGCTGCTTTCCATTAGGAGGGAGAAATGCCTTGTTCATTACACAGCCTTTCATTTGCAGGAGCTGCTGATGTTACACCAATGCACCACTGCCCATTCCCACCGTGGGCCAGGAAGGGGTCATTGGTCTGGCTGTGTACTCCATGCTGTTCTTGTGCTGGTTATAAGTAACTTAGCAAGCTGCCATTAATGCCAAACTGGTTTTCATATTGAGATTGTTTCCTTGCCATGTGAAATTGATAAACTGAGCTTCAGCAGTGAGCATTGAGTAGTTTGGGTTTGTTCCACCTGCAGACTGCCAGGTTGGATACATGAGCAGCATGTGCTCTACATGCTCCACACAATCTGTCAGCTGCCAGGAAACCCTGACTTGGTGTGAAGATCTGGGATATGCTTTATGAGTATTTTGTCTTTTGGCAATGTTTTCTGGATGTGCAGAATGAAGTGACCCAGACTATTTCAGCACAGGACTTGTCTAAACCAAGGTGTAAAATCTTCTTTAAGTGATATATTGTGAAAGGTGAGTAACTGCATTCAGAATTCCTATGCTGACAGTTGCTTGTCTTTTCTTTTAAAGATAAAACAATCAAATTGTGGAAAATTACTGAAAGAGATAAGAGACCAGAGGGGTACAACTTAAAAGATGAAGAAGGAAAGCTTAAAGATCTTTCTACAGTAACATCACTGCAGGTAAGCTTCTGTCCATGTCCAAAATTCAGTTGTTTCTGTATGAAAAAGACAGTGCTAAGTCAGTAAAAGATTTAAATATGTACCTAATGCTAAGTATTTATATGATTATTCTGACTGAAGTTTTAGCTGACTGCTAACTGTATTCAATCTGCCACATATTTGCAAGTCACTAATGCTTTAAGATATACTGACCAAAATAAGTATTTCTGAGAGTTCATATTGGTTTTATTCCTGATAAAATTCTCTTATTGTGACTTAATGTGCTTTCATAAAAGGTTCTTTAACCTCTTGTGCGGAAGCATTTTACTTGTAATTAATTTTGAACAGGGTTCTTGCCACATTCAGAGCAACTGAGTTAAAGACAGTACATCAAATTTCTGTTTCATCTTTATTAAAGTTTTACAAAAGAATTATTTTAAGAGTGAGATTTGCAGTAGCCTTTGCTCTGGTAAACCTGAGATTCTGCATTGCTGAAAAGATGCAGTTATGGCACTTATATAAGCACATGTGATCATAGAATTATTCAGTTTGGAAAAGACTGTGAAGATCATCAAGTCCAACCATGCACCCAGCACTGCCATATTCAATAAACCATGTCCCCAGGTGCCACTTCTACACATCTTTTAAATACCTCCAGGTATGCTGACTCAACCACTTCCCTGGGCAGCCCCTTCCAGTGCTTGACAAAAATTTCAGTAAACAAACCTTTCCTAATATACAGTTATAATATAATAACCAATATAATCCAATTATAATATAATAACCTTCCCAGTGCAACTTAAAGCCATTTCCTTTTCTCCTGTCACTTGTTTCTTGGAGAGGAGGCCCATCATCCACATGTTAATGTAGATTTTTGCTCTCAGACTTTTTTGGCTAAATTCACTCCAGGTGTTTTGGCAAAGGAAGTGGCTAAAGGTTAGAACTGGAAGGCTATGTTGTATAAACACTAGTATGTCTTTATTATTGAAAACAAAACAAGTCAATATGGTCTGTTGGGAGAAAAAAAAGCTTCTAAAGTGTAAATATGGCTACATTAATGGAATATTTATCTGTTCTGTATGATTAGGCAAACAAAAATATTCCAGACTGCTTATAGTCTGAGAATTCTCTGAGAATTTAGCATCCTCTTGAGGGGAAGAGAGGCAGGGCCTGATCTCTTCTATGGGGTGGCAGTGACAGGATCTCCCTGAAGTTGTGTCAGTGGAGGCTTAAGTTGGATATCAGGAAAAGGTTCTTCACCCAGAGGGTGGTTGGGCACTGGCACAGGCTCCCCAGGAAAGTGATCACAGCACCAAGACTGGCAGAGTTCAAGAAAGATTTGAACACTGCTCTCAGGCACATGGTGTGATTCTTGAGGATGGTGCTGTTCAGGGTGGGAGCTGAACTCTGATCCTTGTGGGTCACTTCCAACTTGACACATTCTGTGATTCTGTAATTCAAAGGTTGAGTTTGGTTTTGCTCCTTTAGTAGCTAAACTCAAATGTTTAATTCTTCTGTGTTCCTCTTTTATGCCTTTTGGATTGATGTATGATAGATAGTTTCTGATGCATGTTCAACAACATTGAATAGTCCCAGTCATGGGCCACAGCTTTACAGTGTTTAATGCTTTATTGATAGGGAATAAATTGAGTGTCTACTTACTGAAGCACGACTTTGAAGTGACACACAGGGAAGTAATGAGGGCACATTGACAAGTGATAATCTGTGATATTGGCTTTTCAGGGGTACATGTGTATGTACAGTATGTCATGTTGGCTTTGTTTTGCAAGCCTTTATTTATTATGTTTCTCTGAGATCACAGCCTTTTCACCACTAGGGTTTTTTGAAAGAGAAACATCAAGTAACAAAACAAATACAGTTGAGTGATTTACAACTAATGGCAAACCCTTTAGCAAAAGCAAAATATGAATGCTTCACTGCTATGAATCTAATGGCAACTTAGAGCCTCCTGCACAGGTGGGACAGTAGCTCGTGCAGTGGGACTGACCTGGTCTGTGGCAGCTGACAGTCCCTCCCTTCCCACAGTCCAGGCTTTCCATCGCTCTGCCTGCCTCTCTGTCTCTCCCTTCTTCCTTGGCAAGGGAGGCCTTGCCCAGCAGTTAATCCATGGGGAAGTTCAGCTTGAGTACACTGTCAATAAGTTTTATAATATTGCAGTCTTTGATTGCTTTCTCTCTATTGGAATTCTCATCATCCTAGCAAAACAGTATTTCAAGTCTTACTCTCTTTCTGGTTCGTGTTTTGGGGTTTTTTTGCAGGTGCCTGTGTTGAAACCCATGGATTTGATGGTAGAAGTCACTCCCAGGAGAATATTTGCTAATGGTCACACCTATCATGTCAACTCAATATCCGTCAACAGTGACTGTGAGACGTACATGTCAGCGGATGATCTCAGGATTAACCTCTGGCATTTAGCTATCACAGATAGGAGCTTCAGTATCCTTTATTGTGATTCCTTGCTCAGTGTTCATGTGATTAGCAGCACTTAAGAGGACTATTTTAAAATATTTTTCTGTAGGTTTTAAAATATACCTTTATTTACCAGAACCCCTGCAGTGTTTGTAACAGAAAACGCTGAGATATTGTAATGTACAGCTAAGAGACTGCAAAAATTTTATATAAATTTTATATAAAAAATAACGGTGTTGTGTCGCACCCCAACAGTGTTGGTTAAAGACATTTAAATAGGAAACAGATGCCAGCTGAATGGTTACCATTCACCTGACTAGAATACTCTGTACTGCTATATCCTGAAGACATTTCATGCTGAGATACTGCACCTTGGTTTGCTGCAAGGTCAGTTGTTGCTCTGCCCCTGCCCCGAATTCTCCATCATCCTGCTTCCCACAGCCCTAATGCCCGAGATGTGCACAGTTTGGGAGTGAGGCTCAGCTGCTTTGTGTGAGTTGTGTCTGTGATTAATGCAGGGATTGATGTTCCAAGTGCTGGTGTTATCCTGAAAGCTCCGTTGTGGAGTCATTCCAGCCATCTGTGAGGCTGCCCCTTGCACTACAACAGGGTGTCTTGGAGGGGGAGCAAAAGAGAATGTAGCCAAGAAAAGTGATTCTCTGTGTTTTGCAGAACATAAATAGACTGGTAAGAAGAGAAATAGGTTATGGGGCCAGGTCAGAATGTTGTATTCCTTTGGTGATTTCTTTTTGAGTGTATCAAAAGGAGCTAGAAGAATATGTCTCTGTGGGTTTATATGAGGGACTATTAGATGTCAAAGTGAAGTTGGCCTGTTGGGGTAGATTTCCTCAGAGAAGGCACCAATGTGATGGGGTGTTCTCCCTGCCTCTAGAGATTGTATTAATCTTCTTTTGTGGGCCAGGTCATCTTTGAAATTTAACCCATACTTTCCTAATGTCACAGGAAACAATGATCTTTAAATCAAACAATACTTAATGTCCTTAAAGAATTACCTTTGCAGGGTCAAGTGACAGGTGCCCTTACCTTGGGAATTATATATCTGAATATCTCCTCAATTTGTTTCCAAACTCATACTGTTTTTCTGTCCTTCACCTGTGTAGATTAAGCAAGCTTAATAGGTTGCCTCTTTCATATGACTGTTTATTTAGGAACAATTTTTATGTGGTACTTCAAAGTCCAGCTATGTCTGCCTTGATATCCAAGCAGCTGTACTGCCATCCTTTAGTAAGACAGATCATAATTATTTGCCAGCACACCTCTTTGGAGTAGCTGTGTGGCTCTGACAGTGTCCTCCTCACAGCAGCTTCACCCTCCAGCCTTCTCTCTGTCCTGGACACTTTTGCATGTGACTCTGCTGTATGTTCTCCTCTACTGTGTGTCCTCCTCTTCTCAGGCAGAGCAGTGGCTCAGAGCAAGCACAGTAATCTCAGTATGCCTGTGTGTGATCACCAGGTCACATTCCAGAATGCTTATGCAAGATAAGGCTTTACCTTTGGCAATTCCTTTTATTGTATTAAAGCTATTTAATAATCTATGGATTGCCAAGACAAATGTTCCTGAGAAGTTTCAAAAGCCAAGAAAATAGTTGTTATTATAGTTCATGAGGACAATATGAATTTTTAGTGCCATTTGCCACACTAAGAGCTTACTGACAGAAATATCAGCAGTAAATGTGTGGACTTTGTTTCAAGCATTATCCCACTTCTGAGGTTGAATATTTACTGGTAAAATGTCTTTGAAGGTTTCTGATTGATTCACTGATTTAGCTTTTAAAACATGATAAAGTTTGCAATGACACACTCATTTGCTGAGTATGTTCTAAGAGTGATGATGAGAGGGAAATTAAGAGTATATTTTTGAGTTTTAGGATTTAGGATAGGAAAGCTTTCCTGTGTCTGAGACAGTGGCTTTGGTATACTTGGATTTCTGTCTTGGATTGGAATACAGATATTACTGCTTCTTTTACACTTGAATGAAAATCTGTGAGGACTGTGATGAGAGAGTTTAAGCAGTGATAGGAGATAACACTAGGTAATGGGATAATCAATTCTGGGGGCAAAATGTTCTTGCTAAGGTGCCCATGGTGGCAGCAGGTTGGCTTTTGTGGCTGGATCCCTGTGTGTATTCAGGAGAGTAGGCTGAGTCAAAGAGGCTGTACCCACTACTGTTTCAGACAATATAAGCTGTACCTGTCTGTACTCGGTTGTCAAAACCAGGCAGATTACTCTTACCTAATTCTTTGATAAACAGAAATTTTGACATAGGTATTTCAAGAGAAGGTAAGATAGTTACAGAATATTGCTCATATTGGGGAATCAACTGAGAGGCCATGATAAGTGAAAGAAGGGGATGAGTAAGTTAAACTTGCATTAGTCTCGTGACAGGTATCTTTCTGTCCATATAGAGCCCTGTAGATCTTGTAAAATTGCAGGGATGTGTTTTTCCCTGGGTAACAACATCTGTCCCTGAAACTGCATTTCTATCCTACTGAAAAAAAACTTACATAAAAATCTCCTGGAAGTAGATGAGTTTCTGGTAAAACAGTGGGTGTGCCAGTCGCAATTAAGACTAGACATATTAAGGTACAAAATTCTGCCAAGCAAACAGTTTAAATTATAAATGAATGTTGCTGGGCTTGGTGCCTTCTGTAACACATTCACTGGGATAGGCAGGAGGAGGCTGAGGCTGTTTTAGAAATGCTTGTTACACATCTTTTTACTGAATGCAAAAGGGAAATGAAGCATCTTGCTGTTTTACATTCAAGGCTTCATTCCTTGAAATGCATATATAAAACAATAAATAGAAAACATTCTGGTTTGAAGTGGATTTTGTTAATAAGGGATCTGGCAGGGATGAGTATTTGTCTTTCAATTTTCCCTCAGAGGCAGCACTGCTACATGTAATGACCTACAATCTGTTTACCCAAGAGGCTGGTTGTGACAATGGCACAAGCAACAAATACAGTGGTAGAGTTTCTGGACATTCACTTCATGTCTGAACATCTTTACAAACTGCATGAGAAATGCTGGAGAAAGACTGAATCAGCAGCAGTGTGTTTAGGTGTTTTACAAGTAAAATACTTTGCCCTGTAGAATTTAATTAGAGAACAGTTTGGGTATAACCATCATTTTAGCAGTTTTACAAATCACTGATAATTTTTCACTTCTTTGAAAACACAGAGCAATGGAGATCTTAAAGCAATTCTGTTTCCGTAGTCTTTGGGAAAATATTTTAAATTAACTTTGCAGAATTTGACCAGAATATTTACCTTAGGTAAAGCCTTAGGCAGATAAAATATAACTAGTGCTTTTCTGGTTTGCTTTTGTGTTAGCGTAAGCACTAACTGGGGTGAAAAGCAGACAAGTGAGTTTATGCTATGCCTGTGTAAATTTTGATGAGGAGTATGCAAGACTTCATTGCTTCCCACTTGCAAGCAGATCTGCTCAGTATTGTTTGGGCAGGAGGAGGCAACGGAGAGGAGGAGGTGAGAGAAAAGGAAGGGGGAAGGTTAGCCTGGTAAATAATTGCACATACTAGGATTTTCTTCAGTAAAAGGTTTAATGTGTTTGGTTGTGTTATGGAGAGCGAGAGTCAGTGACCTTAATTATGGATGATATCCTGCCCTGGAAAAGAAGTAAGGTAAGGGTTGCTGTATTTGTTAATGTTTGGTCTGAAATGGTTCAGCAGTGTTGCCCATAGTTTAAGCCTTTAGATAGTCATCTTGGCTGAAATGAATGAGAAAAAAGGACTGCCAGGAGCATACTGATAAGGCTTACTTGCCATTAGCAGCAATCTGTGGACTATCTAGCTGTACTAAATATTCTTTATGAGAATGTATTTGGATTGCTCACAGAACTATGTAGCTTATAGCACTTGAACTCCCTTCATTTCCTGGTAGCACACTATTTCACTCTAGAGGCTGTCATGGCATTGCTATGGAAACAAGATCGCTGTTTCCAGCATGTGCTCATCTTGAGACTCATCTTGACTAAAATACTCATTTCTCAGTCAGATCAATATAGTCCAGGGTTATCCTGTTTTAATAAAAAATTCCTTCTTCTCTGTCCCAAAAGGGTTAAGCTAATTAGCAAATCACCATAGGGCCTTCTTGTAGTCTAATGTATTCTGGTATTTGAGGCATATCTTGGATTGCCAGTTTGTTAGGCACCATATCTTGCGAAAATGAATTAAGAAGTAAACAGAAAAAAATAGAAAAAACCAAAATAACATGGTGCTTTGATGGACACCCAGTTTGTGGCAGCCCACTGTGCATCTGAATGTAATGCATATATAGGGCCAATACAGAGCTCTGGGAGCAGCCTAGCCTGGGGGAGATAGCCAGGCTTACAAAATCCCTGTTCCTGCCTCAGTGCTAAGTATGTGAAAGCTAAACTGAATGCAGATCTGCAGTATTGTCTTGTTATTTGTGGAGGAAGTTTATACCCTTGAGTGAGATAAGGCTGTTTGTATAAATAGCCTGAGCCAGGATGACTGTGCACAAGCTGTGTGTGCAAGGATGCATTTTCTGTGCTCTCAGAATCATCTCTGTACTGTGTGAGAAACTGCTGCCACCCCTACCCACTGCACTCTTTTCCTACAGAACACACCTTCTGTGTGGGAGATGGCAGACCTTATTTCTCTTTGAGAGCTCTGTCTAAGCCATGTTAGCACTTCTATTCTGTCAAGAAGAGTGTGTTAATCTCTATCCAGTATTTAAAAGATGAATGCTGAATTGCTATTAGCAATGTTTGACTAGCTTTTCCTCAAATTTGTGTTCTTCTTTTGTTCTTTACTTCCTGGAGTCTCTCCCTCTCCCACATGCATTGTGTCTCTCTCTCTAAAAGGAGAGAATAAAGAGAGAGGTAAAGGAGAATGAAGATGCCTGCAAAGGCTAAAATCAGGTCTGTAAGTTAGAGGATTGCAGAGGTGCCATGTTCACTGATCCCATGGTTTGCACAGCTCTCTAACTCTTGAGAAATGATTGCTTTGCCTTTCTCATTAAAACACTCCTATGTGAAAAAATGAGGGGTAAAAAGCTTTTTTAATGAGCTGATTAGATTCTGGGTTGATGGGATTCCCTTGCTAGACTCCACTTTTTCAGAACAGAATACTATCTGTCTAGTAAAAGAGTCTTCTACTAAGAGTTGACAGTGGCAAACCCAAAGATTTTCATATCTGACTTGTAGTTCCTTAAGCCTTGTAGACCCTTGTCCTGTCCAAGAATTTTCCATTTATGTTATAAGAGTATCTGAAGCAATGGAAAAGTTTTTCATGAGAAAAATCACTGTAGTAGAGGGAAATTGATTTGTTACCCATTTAGCAACAATTCACAATCTATTTCAGGTTGTTATGAAGTGAACTGGCTCTCAAAGCCGTGCAAAATGGCAGGTTCCATTGGCTTTACATTTTAACTTTTGGGTTTGAGATCATTTCAGCTTATTAAAAATAAATTATTTTGAAATTGCCTATGAAACTACAGATACCAAATCACCTGGTAACTTGAGGATCATTTACAGTGGTGTAGTTCAGTAATAACAATTAATAGATTAGCAGCAGGTGCTGTAGTTCTTACATAGCTTTTATTCCTAATGCTTATTATTTATTTGTCAGCAAAGGTGTGTATGAGGGGCAACAAGTCATAGATCATATACTAAGGCTTAGGATAGGAACAAACTCCAACATAAAGCTCCATAAGGTGCTGCTGATGGGACCACAACAAAGTGCTGTATATGATGGTGTTAAGGGTAGTTAAGGGAATTCTTGAAATCATGAAAAATAGCCCCTTATTTCTGGAAAGATCCCTTTAATAAGTAAGCAGAAAGTATAAGCAATTCAGATCATCCCCAGAACTGGACACAGCACCCCAGCTGGAGTCTGACCAGAATGGAGTAGAGGGGCAGAATCCCCTCCCTTGACCTGCTGCCCACACTGCTTTGGGTGCAGTCCAGGACACAGCTGGTTTCTGGGCTGTGAGTGCATCCAGCCTCTCATCCATCAGCATCCCCAAATCCTTCTGGGCAGGGCTGCTCTCCGTCCCTTCATCCCCCAGCCTGTGTTGATATCAGGGCTTGCCCTGACCCAGGTGCAGCACCTTGTGCTTGGTACTGGTAAACCTCATAAAATTCCCTTGGGCCCACTTCTTGAGCTTGTCCAGGTCTCTTTAAATAAGTCCTTGGTGTGTGTTTTTGGCTGCTTGTTAGGAAAAATGCAGGAGGGATTCTTTTATTAAAATCACACAAGAAATGTTTTTAGTGTCAGTCTAGGGATGAAATTAGTAAATAGGTAATGGTGATGGGTAAATAGTATGTGTAACTGTTGTCATCTTCTCTGAACTGCACAGAATCCCGATAGTAAACAGAGCCTTTCATGAACTCTCAATAGACTAATTTGTAAGAAAAATTCTGTGTCCCCTCAGTGCAAAGTACCAAGAGGGAACTGCATTTTCTAGGATCACTTAAATGGCTTTGTCTAGTAGGCACTAACATAGATTCAGCTTCTAAAACAGGCAGTGAATTGTCTTCTGCTTCTGTTGAGGTAAAACTACATCCAGTTCAGATACATTATTTCTGATGTCATCATCATTATTTAGAATATCTTAAAATTGAGTACAGCTTTTAAGCTTTTCAGAATAAGAAAAGTTGTGTGTTTATATGTGAGCTTGTGCAGTCTTTATAACTAGCTGTGTAATTCAATTACTAGATAATAATTACAGCAGTAAGGCTGCGTGAATGGGCACTATAAAGACCTTGCAGATTATTTGTTTTCAAGAAGTCCAGAGAAGTCTCAGCATCTTTTAGGAGATCTCTTAAGCATCTATAAGTTCAGATTTAGGGAGCTCTGAAAACCATGACTAACTCTGAAATGGTCTTTCAATACTTTGGTTTTGCTTTTTGCCAGAGGACACTTTGTGATCCCTGTCAGAAACAGTTGCTTTTAGCTATTCTGATTACCTTAAATTGACTCCTATCTTAGGGATTTGACTGTCAGCCAGTCAGAGAGAATTGGATGACAAAGCATGACTGATATCCAAAGGAGCAATATCAGAGCTAGTTAAGCAGTATCTTAGCATTGAATCCCTGAGTGAGATCCTCCTGGCCATACAGCTGAAAGGTGTATTGCAGTGAAAGCAAACAGTGCATGGCTGGAGTGAATGATACCAGTGTCATCAGGGCATGGGATAGCATTATAGATAGGGAAGTATTCCCTATCTAGCCATCCTCCAAAATAAATAAATTGGAAGAGTTCAATCTGGCTGTAAAAAACTAATTACAGCTGAGGTCTTTGCATTCTTGGCAATGACCAGTCTCTTCCTTTTTCTGCAGTTGCTTTTAAAGAAGTTAATTTAAGGTGGTTTGAGCTATAGCATTAGGGTAATTACTGCTCTGTAGATTTATTGTTTAATAGAAATATTAATTTATTAATCAGAATACATAATTTTCTTACTTATCACTCCTGTCCATACACAACTTACGTTATTCTTTGTGATTACGTTACTCTTTTAATGGATTTCTTTATCTAGCTCTCTGTCTTCTCTAATGCAGTTGTCCCCAAATAGGCACCCATACCTGTGATTTCATTTCCTGCAGAGGTAAGGGAAAACACAGCCTGAGGCATTAGAATACTCTTGCTTTTTGAAAATGTATAGTGAATTGTAAAAAGGAAAAAGAAAACTGACTGGAGTTGTAGCAAATGATAAAAAATAGTGTGAAATTCTGAGCCCATAAAAACCATTTCAGGATTCCTTAACAGTGCATTAAAGAACACAGCTGGGATTTCACTGAACTCATGTGTTTGTAGAGCAATCTAGGCAACGTAAGTCTAGGAGATACTTAAAATTTTACAATAGGTACAAACATGTCTTTTCACAGATCTCCATAGAGCCAATTGCTTTCCAATTTTATAGGGATGGTAGCAAAAAAGTTACTATTTTGTATCAGGAATGCTCTTTAAAATATCATTATCTCAACCTTTCTCAAGTTTGTTGGTATGGAAGAGAGAAGGAGCATATAATAAAGCTGAAATGAATGTTAGCATCAACCAGCAAATTTCCTTTTTCACCAAAGTAATTTCTGGTGTTATCCAGAATCTGAGATCCTTAGCAGAGAGGGACTTGGGAACTATGTCAAAGAATATTAAATTACAGATAAAGGGTCACATCATGGAACTGATCCTCATCTAAGCAGCACTCATATTTTAGTGTAATGTGACTGCAGTCAATGAAGTTATTCTTGTGGAAATGGGTAACAGGATTCAGTCCAAGATTTATTGTCCTAACTAATTTTATTTCTTCAGCTGATGAGTTTTAATCAGTGTGTTGTCATTGTGGAAGCTTTTAAATTGCAAGCTTCTGTTTCCCTCCAGATTAATTTCTCATTGAAGCATTTTGAAAATGAGCCATTCTCTGTTGTCACAGGTGCAGTCGGTGTATCCAACTTGAAAAACGTGTATTATGAATTTATTGAAAGTTAGACAAAAAACCCCATTTACTCAGTTCTAGGTACAATTATATGAAAAGATAATGTATAAATAATTTAATCAGCTCTGCCAGAGGGGAGAATTCTCTTAAATGAGTCTAATTATTCTCATTCCCATGCGAGTTTGGACTTGAAATTAACCTTGCAAAGCAGTCTTTCTCAGAGTATTAACATAAAAAAGAAGAAAATATAACTTGTTTTGATCATTAGCTAAAAAAAAATCTTTAGCTTGAAGAGTACTCATACAGAGATGTCACAAAAATGCTCACGTGGTCATCTCAGGTATTGTGTCAAGCTTGATGTCTGTACCTGTGTGTTCTGTGTGAGCTGTCAGAACCTGAGACCCCAGAAGCTTTTCTCACTACTATAAGAGCTGGGACACCCACATTAATGTACACATTGCTTTATTTTGTGTTGTAATATTACACATTGGTAAGGACTGCACGTGAAATTGCAGTAGTTTGTGCCTTTGGAATAGAAATGTTCTGAGAATAAAGGCCACTTTCACAAAGTTATAGCAGCAGTCTTGAGAATAAGTGGATTTTGACTATTGT
>WEZZ01009881.1:24272-36270 GCA_013400585.1 Chloropsis cyanopogon
TTCAGTGGTGGATCAAATGCAGAAGGCAGTCAAAAAAAAAAAAGTGGTAGTTAGGGAAGACCTTGACAGTGGAACTGACTCGTCGGTTAAACAGGGTTAAATTAGTTTATTTGACCTTGATCTCTAAGTTTGCTCACAGACCTAGTTAAATTGCTGGCTAGGTTGGCTCACCATACTTCCTTCAGGCTGCACAGAAGGAGCCATTAAATACTTTTTTATATAGTCACTGCTGGAAACAGTAGAAACTGTGCTACAAAGTGTTTGGCTGCATGGCAGAACTTCTACCTACCCACCTGAAGAAATAAAACTTATTTCAAAAATATAAATTCAGAGGTCAGTGGATTTATTGGCTGCAGCTGTGAAGGCGAGTGGCTAAAAGCACGAGCAGTAGTCATGGCCATTTAGCTGTGAAGATGCCAAAAAAATCCACCAACAATATATACAAAATAAAAAAAAAAAACCAAACAATCATCAAGATTTTGCTGTCTTCTAGGGTTGGGCTTTTATTGCAGTTAGTGTTTTATTTCTGACCATGAAAGCTGTATTTTGTGTCCAATTTTTAGACAAAGTCAGGTGTCCTGATGTTTACTGTAAGTAAACAAGGAACGAATTTTTCTATGATTCCTTTGTTTCTCCTAACAGAAAGAGCAAGTAAGTTTTCCACCAATGGCAAGATGTTCAAGATAAAATATGCACAATGGCATTAATTGTTGCAGTACATGAAAAAAAATAGGTGGACTGTTGTACTTGTGCCATGCTTCCAAGACATGATTTTTTCTTACACAATATTTAGTGTATCATTTTGTTATAAATTTTCTGCATATTCATTCAGCACTTGCCATACACAGAGAGGTTTGCCTGAGTTCCTGTCCAATTTCTGTTACTTTATAGAAATATTTAAAGCACCTTAGCCTGAAGGGATTTGGTCTTGTGGTGCCTCTGTGTGCTGCCAGATTTTGTCATTTTATGTATTTATGTTCTTGATAGATTAACTATTCCCTGTCTTCCTCTACTTTTAGGGAGCTTTGCTCCTTTCAACTATATTGTTAACAAAGGTAAGGAATCTCTTCCTACACATCTTTGTTGATTCTCAAGCTTTTGAGTGGAGGAACTGAGTCCTGACTTTTGATTGCTTTTTGGTTTCAGAACAGGTAAGAAGCATTGAGTTGCTGAACAAAAGAGATCAGACTTAGATGATGATGCAAATGATGATTCAGATGAGGTTTTAGAAGCAATGCCAATAAATATGATCACAAGCCATACCTACTCAGCTATTTCTCTATCTGTTGGCACAGCTCTGTATGTGTTTGCTACCCAAAGCCATTAAGCAATTTGTTTGCAGGGAAGATGGCTAAGCCAAATGCCTGAAACAGAATTACTATGCTAGTCATGCCAATATTCCTTGGTGTACAGAGACAGAAAGCTTCCTGAGGCTGTGACTTGTTGATAGGTATGTAAAGACCTACAAGTCAAGAACAAATTGAGAGGATGTTCAAGGATCTTCCTGTTTTTCTGGATTGTGAGGCAAAGGATAAATACTGAATAATAGCTAAACAAGTCTAGCAGTAAGAGACGAAAGGCTTTTTCAGCCATGTGACAAACATTTGCTTCATTCATGCATCATAAATCTGCAGCTTGTTGTCGGTTTTTCCTTAGTCTTCCGGTACAGAGCCCTCGAGCGTACACACACTACTTGTTCTTGGAAATATATTGAAATAATAACTGTGATTCAGTCTGAGGTAAATAGAAAAAGGAGGGACTTCTAATTTTTAGTGGCTAGATAAGTACTGTTCATGAGTTTGCATTTATTTGCTCTTTTCAAATATTTTTTCCCCCCCGAGGTCCTACCTTTTGTGTGCTGCTTTTCATTTAAACCAGATAGAGCCAATTACATTGCAGGGAGTTTATGAAGAACAACTTTTGAGGTCTGATTTGCTCCTGTCTTTCTTTAACACAGAGTAACACCAAAAAAAAAAAAAAAAAAAAAAAAAAAAAAGAAAAGGTAAAATTTATGTTGCCAAAGTGTAAAGTGTTAATAAAAAGGCAAAACAGTAATTTGTTGAGAGATACCTATTGTAGAGACTGGGACTTGTGCTGGAGGGAGTTTACTTTAGATTATTCCTTAAAATGACATTTCAACACATCTGGCAGGCGAGTTGGTGATCTTTCTAAGGTGGATGGCTGACACCTGTGAGAGGGGTCTTGTTTTCTACCTGTATTGGGTTTATGAGGCAAGGTTTTGGTAGTGGGGGTGGCAGCAGTTGTGGCTTCAGAGGAAAGCTGCCAGAAACTTTCCCTATGTCCAATGAAGCCAATGCCAGCTGGCTCCAGGATGGACTCACTGCTGGTTAAAGTCCAAACACATCAGTGATGGTGGTAACACCTCTGTGATAACATTTTTAAGAAGGGTAAAAAGTTTCTGTGTTGCAGTCAATAGTGCAGATCATGTTGAGGCAGCTGTGCCCCTGCAGCCCATGGGGAATCCAATGCCAGAGCAGGTGGGTGCCCCAAGGAAGCTGTGACCCTGTGCTAGAGCAGGCTCCTGGCATGACCTGTGGACCCATGGAGAGACAGGAGTCCATGCTGGAGCAGGTTTGCTGGCAGGACTTGTGACCTGTCCCATGGGGGTCCCCACAGTGGCAACCTATTCTGCAGGGCTTCGCCCTGTGGAAATGACCTGTGCTGGAGCAGGTGCTGAAGAGCTGCATCCTGTGGGAACGGCTCAAACAGGAGAATTTCATGGAGGACTGTCTCTTGTGGGAGGGATACCATGCTGGAGCAGGGAAAGAGTGTGAGGTGCTCTTCCCCTGAGGGAGAAGCACTGACCACAGCCCCCATTCCTTGTCCCCTGTGCTGCAGGGGGAAGGACATAGAGATCAGGGTATAAAGTTAAGTCCAGGAAGGAGGGAGGTATGGAAGGAAGATATCACTAAGATTTGGGTTGACTTCTCATTATCCAGCTCTCATTTGATTGGTAATGTCTGTTGGTCTGTTCTGCCTGTGACAATACTTGCTGAATGATGTCTCACTGTCCTTATCTTGACCCATGAGCTTTTCTTTATGTTTTCTTTCACCTGTCCAGGTGAAGAGGGGAGTGATAGAGCCCCTTTTGTGGGCACCCGGTGTCCAGACAGTGTCAACCCCCACCACATGCTCGCATTTTTTTGATTTGAAAGTGCTTAGCTTTCCTCTGAATTCTGCCCACCCAGACAGCTAGTAATTCTCCTGTGCAAAACTCCAGTTGCACTTTCTTTGTCACAGACATTTTGCTTTGTCACTTGGTAATTCTCATCGACTTCCCAAGGAACTCATTTGCAATACAGAGTCATTTTAGGTACTTGACAATTATTTGATTGATTATTATTTTGTTTCAGTCTGATCACATATTGCATGTAACGTGAAATTGAAAAGACTTCATAAACACCTGTTCCAAATTGTGGGTTTATGAATGAAATTTAGAATGAAAATATTTTTAAAAATGAGTTTTGGTTTTGTTGTTTGTTTTTTTTTTTCTGTGGTTGTGTTTCTTCTTTCTTATCTCTTCCTTTTTTCTTATGGGATGGGACTTTTCATTGGAATCATTCTCAATTCCTGTTAAATACATAGGATTTAAATATAAATTGGAAATAGAGATTAGAGAATAGAGTTTCTTGTTTATGAATATTAGGGAATCTCAGATGATGACAACCAGATTTATATTACATTGTTTTTAAGTTTTTCTTTTATTTGACTCCATATCTTTAATTGCCAGATAGCATTTTTTCTGATGATAAGTGATGAAGACAGTGAGTCCCACTAGTGGCCATTACCTGCAGCTGGTGCTCAGCTCACATTCTAATCCATTACTAGCAAGTGGTGATTAATGTTCATTTATGTAAAATTGCCATTGTATTTCAAACTTTGTGTTCCAGTAAGGTATGCTCCTTTAGAGAATGTTTAGAATAAGATTCACAAAATCTTGTGTTTTAAAAATAAAGGGAGAAGCTTTTAAAGTTTTTTTTTTAAAGCAACTCATTTCAGAGTGAAAGCAAAACACACACACATAAAGAAAGCCAAGTATGATAGACGTTAAGAAAAACATGGACCATTTATTTCTTTTTTTTTTAACAGATAGTTTGAAAATGTCATATAAAGGCTATGTTGTTCTTTTCATATTACCTAGAAAATCTCAGCAATGCCTAGACAGCAGGAAGAAAATATTCATGCATTGTTACATTATAGTCACAGTTCCTCTCATTTCCCAAAATGCACAGCTACTGTGTCATTTTAAGATTTAGAAGTCACTGCATTTATGTTTTAATGATAGTGGCAGCTCTTGATCTGAGTCATTAATGAGATTTTGACTGCATCTGTATTTAAACCTTGTGTATTCTGCGAGAGAGAAAGTATGCTTGGAAAATGAGATTTATGTCATGGTAATAATAAGTTTTACATGCTCAAGCTGAGAGGATTCACTCTCATGAATCCTTTCCTCTACCCTGTGGAAGGTTACGCAGTACAAAGTTTCTGTTGAATGGGGAGAGGCAGAGGGAGAGCTCTTGCTTCTATTTCAAATGGACTCCTTTGTTCTACAAACACATAGAAAATGGTCCATACTTGAAGGTACCTCCAACTTCTATGTTGAAAGCAAAGTACTAGGAAAAGTGTCCTCAAAGTGAAATGTGATTTTATACCTAGCTTATTTATTTAAATGCTTTTACATTCTTTGAGGGCAGCAGAACACCTTGAGAATGACAGATTGGGTGTGTATGGTGTCACTTGAGGGATGTTTAATATATTCTCATAGATATTTGGGTAGAATTAAACTACTCTTAAAAATAGCAAATAATGGCCTTCCCAAAAAATGCCTGAATTGTAATTCTATTCCTTAAAAATGCTCCTTATAATTGTTTTTGTATTATAATTTTTTAAGCTTGTGAGTATCAGTGGGTATTTTTAGCAGTAATAACTTGCTTACAGGTTAGAGAAGTATAAATATTTTTCATGCTAAAGAGTGAAATTTTTAACAAGGTTTGCCTTTTTACATGCTGCTTTCTCTGATGTATGCATTTCATTAGTCTTTCTATACTTTCACTCAGAGACTTGTTCTGTCAACTTCAGATTCTTGTGAAGTTCTTGTGGTTAATTTCTCTTTGGCAATAGGCTAAATTTAAATTCCCAACACAACAAAAAGATAGAATTTTCCAAATTAGAAGTTGGTGAATATATACAAAAAAACAAAGAATGAAGGATGATAGTTTTATTGTGATACTGTTACGATGTTGTATTTAGACGTGTTGAAAAAGGAGTTGTTATAAGTGCCTCACTGATTCCTTTATAAAACCACACATTTTTCAGGGGATCACTAGATATAGTCTAAATAGACCAACAGCTTTTGCAAAGCCAAAATACTGCCCATTAGGACATGTGACAACAGCTTGGAACAGCTATAGATAATTTGCAGAATGTTGGGACCAGCCTAGGACTTCAAACACCTCACTTGAAAGAAAACTAGAAGACATTAGAAGACATTGGTAAAGAAGTAGCCCACAGCAAAGTAACAAATCAACTAAATGCTAATTTTCTTTTGGACAACATACACCTGCTACTGATTTCTGTTAAGGCCAAGAGTCACAATCCTAACCACTGTTTTAGAAAAAAATGTTTAAAGTGTACGAAGTTATGAATAAAGGTTGTTCTGTAAGCTACTCATTATCTGGAGTTAACTGTATGGAAATTTGTTTGGCATGAAAAATGTAGTAGGAGAAACTACTTCACATTTGGCCATAGTAATTAAGGAGAGTGCGAGATAGTGTTAAGGTTGACAAGATCAATAACATCTTTTTATTTTCTCTGTCAAAAATTGTCCACTTGATTAAAAATATTTCTCAACCCTGCTTGTCCTATACAAATCTTAAATTTGGTCAAATGCCAGCTCTCAGGTCTTCAGCCATCATCTCATTTACCACAGAGAACTTATCCTTTGGCTTTTGACTTACTCTGTGGCAATTGCAGCCTGTGTTAGCACGTGGGAATTGCGGAACTTAATAACCAATCAGAATTATATAATTTTACACAAATAGCTACAATTCCAACAGATTAATTCACTGGGAATACTTGTGACTACATGATTCTGAGTCTCAGTTCTTTTAGAGCTTGAGTGGAGTACAAAATATCTATACCCCAAATATACCCTCTCTCCAAATGTTGAAAAAAAGCCAGACTGTAATAACACGTTTAGGACTCTCTATTCCTTCATCCTATGTCAGAACTTTGCAGAATCAGAATAATTTAGGAATGAAAGATCCTTTAAGATCATTGAATCCAACTGTTAACCCAGCACTGTCAAGTCCATCATTAAGCCATGTCTGTAAGTGCCACAACTGCATGTCTTAAACACCTCCAGGAACGGTGACTCAACAACTTCCCTGGGCAGCCTGTTTAAATGCTTGACAACCCTTTCTCTGAGATGCTTTCCTGGTATCCTCTCTAAAGCTCCCCCAGCACAATTTGAGGCCATTTCCTCTTATCCTATCGCTTTTCACCTGGGAGAACAGCCCCCACCTGGCTACAGCATCCCCTCAGGTACTTGTAAAGAGTACAAGTTCACCCCTGAACCTCCTTTTTAACAGTCTAAACAACCTTGATACCCTCAGCTGCCCCTTTGTAAGACTTGGGCTCCAGACTCTTCACCAGATTCATTGCCTTTCTCTGGACACCCTCCAGCACCTCAATGTCCTTGTAGTGAGAGGTCCAAAACTGAACACATGATTTGAGGTGCGGCCTCACCAGTGCCTGGTCCTGCTGGCCACACTGTAGCTGATACAGACCAGCGTGCCACTGGCCCTCTTGGCCACCTGGGCACATGCTAGATCATGTCCAGCCAGCTGTCAACCAGCACCCCAGGTCCTTTTTTGTCGGGAAGCTTTCCAGCTACCCATCCCCAAAACAATAGGGCTGAATGAGGTTGTTGTGACCCACGTGCAGAACCCATCACTTTGCCGTATTTAATCTCGTGCAATTAACCTAAGCCCATTGATCCAACCTTTCTAGATCCCTCTGCTGAGTCTTCCTACCCTCCAGCAGGCAACAATCCCACCCAACTTGGTATCGTCTGCAAACTTACTAAAAATGTGACAATAGTGTCCACTTTCATCCATCTCTGGATAAATAGTTGTCTGCTTTGTTCTTTGAGATCTTTTGGAAGAAATGAATGAGCTGGAAAAAAAATGCTCTTATGTCTGAACATTGACAGTTTTGGAGATTAGAGGGAAAATGAAGAAGAATAGTTCAAGAGAGAACTCTGGTTACCATGAACTGAAAATCTACTGAATGTCATGAACTAAGGAAAATAATGATCCAGAATGTCTATCTCCACAGTGGTTTATAAAAGCCTTATTGGCTTAGAGATTGCTTTGCATTTTCATAATTCCTCTTACTAGCAATTTTAATCTCAGGGGAAACAAAAATGCAAGATATTTTATGTAGTAATTGTCCACTGCATAGCATAAGATGACCGTTCTGTAATGCCCCTTGTAATCTTAGAACTTCCCCTTATAAACTTAAAACATCCAAAACTTCCTAGATAAATGTAAAAGGACTTAGAATTTTAAATTTAAATTTTTTTTAAAAAAAATAGAAAGCTATACATGCACAAACTACTGGATAAGAACAAAATCAACAATTTCAGACCTCATCGTACAAACCCCTTACTTAAGTAATTACTTACTTATATGAAAGTAGTGAATATCATGGGATTAATTATGTGGATGAGGGTTGCACATCTAGACCCTTGTTCTCTTTGGAATCCTGAATAGAGGCTGATTTTGATACATGAGTGGTTTTGTGGAAGCTGTTACAATTCTGATATTATGTGTATTTTAATACTGGGAAATTTTAATGTGGGCAAAGGGAATAGTAACAGCTTAGATTCTGTGCAGTAATACCCAGAGATAAATTTGTGCTAGGACAATAGAAACAGAAAATTTGTTATTATCTTCGCTAATGCTGGGACCCTGTGATTTATTTTAGGATTTCTTTTTTTAAAGGCATAGGTGCATAAACCATATCACATACTTTTGTAAAGTGCAAGTTACATTTAGAGCTATCCCTAGGTATAACTTATGTTTAAACTTAATATTAAGTATGTTTAAGCTTTTCTGATTGCTTAACTATTTTCATGGAAATGTGGCTTATGTCCTCATGAAAACTATAGAATAAAAATAGCTGTACTTTGCCATTGGTGTCTTCCAACCACACCATTCATGACTTAAATGTCTGAGGAAAAAAGGAGCTTTTCAACCTTAGAGAAACCAATTCAAAACCAGTAGGCATCGCTCAATCTCTGCACTGAACGGAAAAAAAAAAAATCACTTTTGGATTGAGGATAAAGTGTCATGTATGCCAGCTCCCAAATATGGTGTAGAGAAAGCTACGTGCGAGCCTGTGAGTTCTGCATAGGGCTGAATATGATTTTCTATGTTAAATAGATAAAGTTGTAATAGATTGTATAGCATAAAACTCAGAAGGCCTTTAAGAGGATCTCTTAGTTTCACCTTTATTCCTGAAACCTAACTTGTAATAGGATAAGTGAAATACCAGGTTTAGAAGGTTCACTTTTTAGAAGTGCTGAACGGGTTCTTACAACATTCTGCACATTAATTTTTGTCTTTTAAAATAGGCACGAATTCTCTTTTCTGTTTTTAAAAGACATTTACCATAATGGAAGAAGATGGAATGGTATTCACTGGTACTTATTCCAAACCTCATTATCAGATATACAGTGGCAGAAAACAAAAACAAGTGCCCTAAACTGACACAAAACAAAACAAAGTGCCCCTTCTTTAACTAAAATGCTGAAATCTATCCCATCCATATTTCATTCCATGCACATTTCTATCTAATCTAATTGACTTAAATTTTCAAGATAAGAAGATTGTTTTAATGGTAAAAGAAGTGTATTTGTCTGTACCAGACACAATTCATAACGAAAGAACACAGACCTAATATGATAGATAGGAAAAAAAAGTACAATATGTTGTTTAGCTTCACATGCAAAACAGGAAGATAGCATGCATTGTGTAACATGAATGAGGTAATACGGGAAACCTAATTTTACATAACAGTAATGAAATTATTTGTTTTAATAGATGGGTGACATTTATCTTGTTTGCTAAGAAGGGGGAAGCGTATTAGAAAAGTTTTCTGTAATTGTGTCAGTTGTTCATATGAAAATGCTTCTTGACTTCAGGCCATGCTTTTTACCTGATATTTAGAACAGAGGACTTCAAAAGGAAGGCTGGCAGACTTGAAAAGGGAGCATAAACATCTAGATGAAAACTTTTTGTAAATTTTTGTTGCAAAATAATGAATATTTAGGTAAATCTGCTCTTCCTGATCAGGTGGCCTCCTACTTCTTTTCACAATATGAATTTTCAAGAAAGAAGATAAGTTAAAACTAGGTGAGTTTTGGTAAAATAAAATGGCCAAAGTATGGCTGAAAATACAGTGTTTGTGTATCATTTGGGTAATTTTTTTTCATTTATGTAGTACTTAATAAGAAAAAATATAATGCACTATTTTGCTAGTAGCTGCCTTTCAAATTAAATGCATTTCCTTGTTTCATGATGGAGGAATTGCAATCAATGAGAGTTAAATACTAAAAATTGAAAAGGTGAAGAACAATAAGCATACTAATTATTTGGACTTTGTGTTTGTAAATACCCATAGATTGGAAAAAAACTCTCATATTCCTGTGAGACTAGCAATATTCATGCTTTTTATTATCCCACATAATATAGGATCTATTTCTTCTACAATTTTAAAATTAAATTCCTTACTGTTGCTAACCAGCTCCTTCTCTTTTGCTGTTGAATGTTGTACTACAATAGCATATTTATGCCTGACTGTCCTCAGTGTGTGTCCTGTGGATTGAACTCAGCCTTAAACCAGCCTTGCAGACTAACTGTAAACCCTCAGGCATATCTAAACCATATGGTGAGTGCAATGTGGATGTCCCAAAGACAACACAACAAAGTTCTGTAGCATTGTGTGTGATATACCAGCTCAGTTTGTGAGAGATAGAACATTACCTATTTTTGCTACTTTAATGTTTTTATCCTGAAATAGAAAAAAGAAAAAATAATGATAGGACTATGTTTAGTTAGTGAGTCATGCATATGAAAGTTCAGGAAAAAGTCAGTACCAAAGTGCGTACTAATATATACAGTGCCAATTCGTAGAATCACACAACAGACCAGGTTGGAAGGGACCTTCAAATGTCTAGCCTTTTGTGGGAAGGAGAACTTTGATGGGATTATCTGGCAACCTGACACATTGAATCTTGAAAATCTTCTGTGATGGAAGTTGTTGGGGAAGAAAAGGAGACAAAACGTACCACATTTCTGTGTGGTAGCTAGTCACATCTTAGCTCAGTTGGGGCTGCCTTTCTTCTTTCAGGTGTTATCCCTTGGTATTTTAACATTCTCTCTGTGGTGTCCAGTTTGTAAGCACTGTCTGAATTCAACTTCTCTTCAAGTCACGTACAGCCGCCCAGCTGGCCCTACAAGCACAGCTGCTCTCAGTGCCCCCACCCCCAATATCTTCACTTACTTTTTAGTTACCTCTAAAACCTCACAGAATTTAGCAGGTATTTTGCTGGCTGCATTGGTAGGTACTTAAAGGTTTTCTTCCTGCCTCCCTCCCCTCCAGCTTTGAGCATGTAATGAAATTTATAACAGTGGGAGGAAGACCTTTTTGAGAATGCTGTTCAAAATCTGCGATCCTGCTTCTACCAAGTATCTCTCACACTCTGTTTTTGATTCAGTTTTCACTTAAAGATCTGATCTGAGGAGAAGTTCTTTTATGCTTATGCCTGTTATTGTTTACCTGCACTGAAAGCCTTCATATAGAAAAAACTAGGTAAAGAAAAACCTAGTGAATTAGAAAGAAATAGTTTAAGAACAAAAAAGGGAACAAGAATATTTTATCTCTCTAAGCAGCCAGGCAGGCAGAAAGGAGAAAAATATGGAAAGTAATGTGGAATAAGAAGTTTAAAAACTAAAGTGCCTCTATTTTAGAGACATTGCATATGTTTTCCAGCTGCAGGATGTGAAGCAAGATGTCAATAGCATAGCTGGAGGTTAAGATAGAGCTGGAGGACAATTGGGACACACAGAATCAATTGTATAGCTGTCACAGCAAAAATATATTTGATTCTGCATCTAGAAGTTTCACAGTTGCTCCAAACACATGCACAATGGTATATAGCTTACAGCAGTGGTTATACTAATTGACAATGGGTGACTAATCCAGTTGGCTAACTGGAATGGAGTGGAATACAATAGAGCGTAAGACAATTGTTCTGCAAAAGGGAAGCCCAAAGTCCTAATACTAAGATTTTATAGGAGATACTAAGATTTTGGGGTAGTACTGGGATAATAGTAATTAGAACAGAATAGTTATTCATTATTACACACCCTCCCTCCATGACTACCCAGATGTCTCAAGAGAAAATGCCAACGTAACAGGCAAAGAAAAGAACAAAATAATCAAACACATGAGAAAATCCACTCAGAGGGAACTTTTCTTCAAATTCTTTTCTAAATTATTGTCTTTTAAATAACGAAATATGGCAGATAACCTCTCTTTCAAAACCTTTTAACAGTTAGTTAGCATAAAATTCCCAAGAATATCAAGAGTTGTAAGTGCCAAGTCCTTCTTTGAGTCTTGGTAAGGTCTTGACATCAGTGACATCCTGTGGCATTGAATTCCATAATCTAATTATGTGCTGCATTAAAAAGTATGTTCTTTTATCAGATTTGGAGCTGCTGCTTTTCACTTTCACTTAGTGTCCTTTTGTTCTTGAATTATGAGACGCAGGACTACAGAAGCTCCTGATCTATTTTCTCTTTGCCACTTACCATTTTTATACTTTCATCATATCCCTCCTTACTCATCTTTTTTTTCCTTAAGGTTAACAATTCCAGTTTTTTCAGTCTTTTCATATGAAGGCTTGTCT
>WEZZ01009882.1:0-29914 GCA_013400585.1 Chloropsis cyanopogon
TACCACTCCCCAAGCATACTAAATACAAGGTATACCATCTTTATGCAAAAATTAACTGAATGAGTCTGTTTTACTAGCTAGAAAGAACCAGAGGAGGTGGATACACAGCACACATACCCCAAAAGAAGCTAGGTCAGCTTTTGCTGAAGAAAAATACTTTTTGTACCTCCTGTTAAGGCTTAATATCTTGAAGCAATATCAAGTTGATTTCTTGACTGGACATCCAACCCCTATTCCAAGTTTCAGAACTTCCTCCATTTTTGATACTGAACCTTAAAATTAAGGAGGAGGGGATGGATCATTCCCAGAGCTGTCCATGGCTTCATCTCAGGTGGGCACTTGTTGGTCACAGTGAGAACCATAAGATAGAAAGCACTTGTATCTGTACCCAACTTCCTCTGAAATTGTTCAATGTTTTCAAAAGCTGGGAATGCATTTTTTCTTTGTTCGGGGCAACAAGTTCTTATGCAAATCAGAGGTTTTGTGGGACAGAGCTGAGACAACCTTCTTCACTAACATCCTCAAAGCAAACAATCATCCAGAGACAACTTCTCACTGCAGCAGAAGCTTCTTTGCCATGTGTGTCTTTAAACATATGATAATGTATAGCATATGTTTGAAGAAGGACAATAAGCATTCATGCTCCCAAGCTAAGGGAAGGTTATTCAAGTCTGTTATAAAAAGCAGTATGCAAGAATTAGTATTATTCATCAGTCCTACAAAGAATAACTATCATTTAAAAGGCCCAGACAGATGGAATTTAATTCAGAGGAAATTCTGGTGAACAAAAGCACAGATCCCAAATGTTTTGCTTACACCACTTCGGTAAGTAATAAATTAAAAAATTCTTAATGGCAAAGAGACAGCTATAAACATAATGGTTATTTTCTCTTAAATGGTGTGTAAAGATCAAATGGGAAGTTTGGCTTAATAAAACATGCTCAACTTTTGCAATCAAATTATATAATTCAAGTTTAAAACTTTTAATTAAAAGTGCTTTATTAATTGCATTCATTATGTATGTTTGCAGTGATATATTTCTTTGCCCTCTAGAGCAATCTGTTTTCCTTAGTTTCTTTTTTATTTCACTTAATAAATTATCCTCATTTACACAAGATGTTAATGCCAAACTCTTTATTAATAGGATAAATATGGACTTCAGTAACAACAAATTATGTGGTGTCACTATTAAATGATCTTCCCCTTCCCAGCCTTAGTTCACTGTTCAACACCAAGCCTGCAAATGGTTTGGCAGCTGCTTTTTTCAGCACAGCACAAGAAACATTTAAAGCAAAGATTTTCAGGAGTTCAGTTCTCTTTTGGGATGGTCTAGCACAATTTGAGATTTCCTGTGCCTTATTTTGAAACAGTGAATGCTTCCCTTCGCTGCACTGCCTTTCTTCCCACAGTGCTGCAGCAGATTAGGATGCACAGGAAAGCAAGTGGCAGGACAGACTGCCTCTGTTTCTTAGCTGACATGAACAGCTTGACATTTGAACCAATTTAGGACATGAGTCCCCAAATATATTGTGTTTCTCACTGATTTTGGCTGCTATATCAGATGTCCCATCCTTACAGAGACCACACAAACAGAGTCAACTCAGTGAAAATGGGTAACTACTGTCTCCACAGTAGAATTACAAGTGGCAGAACATATTCAGAGATAGCAGTGTCATGCTTTTCTTATAAAACCTTATTGACTTCTTTTCACAAGAACAAAATTTCAGGACATGGTCTTGAACCTTCCCAACTCTGGCACCCAGGCAGCAAGGAGAAGACTACCACCTAATGCAGAACCAGGGACAATAAGGACACAGTTGAAGGACTAGGTTAGGACAATGGCTAAAGATCCAGGAGAAGCTAGTAAACCAGAGATTAGCTAAGAAAGAGGACTGACTTCAGAAGACTGATGAAAAGACCATGATAGAGATAGCAAAGAAGGATCTCTAATTACCAAAGGATCTCTCTCTTCAAGATGCAGAGCATAGTTATAATTTCCCAAAACTGGTAACAGCCATGGGCTATAAAGCACCTTGGAAAGGATACTTCTCATTCTCCTTTACTGCTGGTGAACAGGTGATGACAATCTGATACTGCTTGCTGCTGAAGTGACAGAGATCTCTGCGACAGAAGACTCTGATTCTGTCAGTAGATAATTTCTCATGAGAAAATTTCTATTATTTTAGTCTGCTTTCTAAAAACCTAAGACTACACAGACATTTCTACTGAAGAATCAGTCAGGTTGCAAAGTCAAGGATTTAAAAGTTAACGAATACTAGAATTAAGGATTTACAGACAGCATAACTTTGTGCAAATCTGCTATGACACAGTTAATAACTACAGGGTCAGAAGAAGCCAAGGTGCAAACGTCAACACTTGGATAAATCCCTATTTATCCAAGACTTATATACTTTCCAGAGTCTGAATGCTTATCTAAGCACATTTTTTAATACTTTCAGTGGCAGTTGTTGGGTGCTCAGTAGCTTTGAGTATTTAACTTAAACGTATTTAGTCAAGTACTAAAACATGAGACCTTTCCAGACAATGGCCATGTGAGAAAAGTCAATGGACAAGCAATGACCAGGAGTTTTGCGGCAGAGGCCAGGAGACTCTGTCCCTCCAGGACAGTAGCATTCCCTCACCTAAGAATTTGTCTTTTTCCTTATTTATGGTTCTCTTTAAATTAATTAAAGTTCTCTTCCTTTTCAGCATTTCCTATTTCTAGGTGATTTTGCAGCTCAGTGACCCTTAGGATGTTGGCTGTGCTTGTGGATGTGAGGGAATGAGAGGTATGAGAGTGTTGTCATCACACAGGTGTGCCTTATTTGCTCTACAGAGACAATGGATGGTTTATAGCCATTTCACAGCTGTTTATTATCGTCACCCTTATGGAGAAAAAGTAGGTTGGAGAGCAATCAAACTGCAGCCTGAGAAGAGAGACAGACAAGGTTGTAAAGACCTGCACAAAATCACATGCCTTAAGGAGTAGGGCACTCCATCTCCTGGCAGGAATGTTTCTGTCCGTCCCTGGCCTGACCTCACAGAAAAAATCCCGCAACTTTTCCCTCTTTGCAGACATTGACTTTAATAAAATATTGTAGTGGGTTGACCCTGGCTGGACACTGGGTACCCAGCAAAGCCACTCTGTCTCACCCCTCCCCAGGTGGACAGGGGAGAGAAAACACAATGAAACACTCAAAGGTGGAGATACGGACAGGGAGAAATCACCCACCAGTTACCAATTAGTAAATATGGAAAATGGACTTCCTTGAGAGAAAAACTGAGTGCAACCACAAAGCTAATGGGTACACTATGTGTTTGTTCATACTTCCTGATGACATTTTTGACATGATGCTTAGTTTGGAATGGAAGATATATAAATATGTATTACATTTGGCAGCCTGACCTAGATAAACAGTATATCACTTTCATGGATACAGGATTTACAAATGTCTCTGGAGACTAGAAACTTGCTGGCCTTTTGTCTTCATATCATTTTGGTCTCTCATATGTTAAATAATTCAACCATCTATTTTCTGATAGCAAAGAGCTAGGCTTGACTCACGTTTTCTTCAGCAACCTGGGCCTGCAGAGCAAAGAAATGATAGCAGCAGGCTCCTGTGTCACTTTTGTGACAGCATTTTGTTCTTGCTGTGAGCGTGTGCTACACTAGCATTTATTTATATTTTATTGAACAAGTCAAAGTGTGAATTCCAAAAACAAAACCAAAAATATTTTCTTTATGAGGAAAAATAGTGATTTTTAAATACATATACTTATTTTTGAGGATATGACTGAACCAACAGCATGTCTAATCTTAACTAGGGAAAGGTATCTGTCTTATTCAGATATTTTTTCTTCTCCTCTAATAAATTAGAGGATGGAAGAGCAGGTATATTGTCTTTGCTCAAGGGCTTGATGCAACACAAAAATTATTGAACCACTAAACATGGATTCATTAACCATTTTCCCAGGAGAAGCAGCGTGCAGTATGTTTGCACTATGTTTTACATTTTGTGTGCATTAACCCCCATCAAACAAAGTCCTTCTCATAAACACATAGGAGGGTCATTTTAGTTCCACCTTAAGTAGAAGTTTGACTTGAAAGTATTTGAAAGAAGGGCACTGGTGACGCCCTGTCAGTACTAACCACGCTTTCAAGATTTATCTGGTTAGGCTTGCAAATCCATATGAGCTGCTCTAGAGCAGATCTGCAGAAAATACAGCTGGAAGAAACCCTGAGATGTCCCTCAGCTTGTGCTAAATGGGAGGTTGTCTGACCTTCCAGGGCAGGCATTGCTGTACAGAATTACACCTCCCAGGCAGACTTTCCCTGAGCACAGCCTTCTCCTCACCAAGGAGAGCAATGGGGCCACCATGCTGGACACGATGGTAGCAGCCATGGTCCTGTGTCCCCTTCCTGCTGCTCTTGTTCCATCCTGAGCACTGTGCCATCACTGCCTGCCAGCTGCCCGTGTTCCTCAAGGACCCACTCCTGTCTCCACACCCTAAAGGAATTTCACACTACAAACCAGCATCAGGGTCTATGTACATTATATTTAAGACCAAAGAAGCAATGAACATGTGTGGCCTAATAAATACTTCATAACATTACAAACTAACAAAAATTCTTAATGCCGCAACCACATTTCTAGGTAGCCTTAAATGCTGACATAAGTAAGTTACCCTTCACTTTTTCAAATGGTGGCTATTCTAAATATATAGCATACAAAAGCACTATAGATGTGCTATTTTGAACATTTTCATACCTAGGGTGGTGGAATTTTTCTGCTAGGATGTGTATGTTTAAGATTTAGACTACAATATATGTTACAGTGTTCAAAGGGCATGTTCAGCTTGTGGTTTTGCAAAAGCCCTGCTTGGAGCCATACTCAAGGTTATCTTCCTTTGACAGCTTTATGCTCATGTTATCAGCATGCTCATCTTCTCTTGGGGTTTTAGCATTCTGAATGTTTATGGTATGGCGTCTTCAAATCAAAATAATGAGACACAAGCAGGAACCATCCCGTATATGTCACTGTCAGTAATTGACAGGGACTGCTTACGTGCTTACCCTCATGGCTGTAACCCCAGCAAAGAGCTTAAACTCTATATTGAACTATAACTCTAAATTTAGAACCATTATAGTCCTTCATTAATAATAGCAATACTCAGCAGTTGAGCATAGCAGTGCCTTTTATAGGAGAACCTTGAATGTGCAATGAAAGCACTAAACAAGTCACAAAACACCCTTAGGTAGTTCAGAATTATATTACCCTTTCATTTTAAAAAGGAGTTTTAAGAGGTGTTTTCATAATTTTTTTTTCAATATCTTCATCTAAATGTTTGAAAGGAAAACCAGGTCTGCTTAGCTTAGTTGTTAGTAGGTTTTGTGGACCATTCTGCTTCTACCCATAAATTCTAAGGCCATGTGGAATAACTATGATCTGGCTTCATGGATAGTACAAGATTGCTTTCTGCCCAGATGATGGACATTTTCCAGTTCTGTAGAGTGATTATTATATCCATACCCTTAATACACACATTATTCACTCAATATATATATGCCATACACAGTGTAAGTAAATCAGTCCTGTTAGAATGAAACCAGAGTTTCTGGGACCTGTCTGTCTCTTACAAATTCACTTCTCAGTTGATCATCCTCAGCTGAGTACACGTTACTGCCAGCACCCACATCAGAGCACTGTGGTTTATGGACTGGACTCTATTCATACACCTCCATGGCCAGACACTGCAGAGGTTTGTTGCAATTAGTGTGGCATTCAGCTTGGTGCCTCATTGCCCAGAGTGAATTACATCCTTACTGTGAGCAGAATATTGAATGTTCAACAATAAAAGATGATGGATGTCTGCAAGGAATATTTTTTAACAATTACCCTGTGCCATGAGTTCCCCATTAGCATAGCAATGAACTACTCTCTTCTGAAATAACGTGAAGGAAAAACTTGCCACAGAGGTTTTCTCTTTCCTTTTATATTTAACTCATTTCAAACATGCATGATGTGTGAACAAAACTGACTAAGCCATTATGACAACACATGGGTACATGCATAAATACACTGGAAAACAATAGAATGAGGGAAAAAGGTCCAAAATAAACAGCAAAGGTGCAAGTACACTAAAAGATGCATACATAGCACAGCTAACTGAAACTGCTCTTTTTACTGCTTTGCTCAATTACAGGAGTAATTCTACTCATATCCCCTTGAAGGGAGATAAGTCTGGGCACTGGGGACAGTATAAATCACTGGGCAGTGTATTTTTAGTATTCAAAAATAATATTCAAAAGTGTTTTCTATCAGGATAGGACTTTCCCATTAAAAAACTTTTTCCTGGGAGCCTTTCTGTCAGCCACTGTTGGAACAGTGGCTGATGACATATCAATAAAAAGACCCTCTTTGGACAGCAGGCAGTGCTTCTAAATATATCTCTTTTTCATCAGAACCTGGTGGGATTTAAAAGTGGCAGTGTAACAATAATATTCCAGGTACGGGGGGAATGTTCTTGTCAAACTGTTTGCAAATAAAATCCAGGAAATGAAAAGAGAAGATATGAAGGAATGAGGGGGAAAATGCTTTCTACTCAGAGCACCTTGCCAATATATAGGAATGCTTGAGGAAGGTTATTGTACGCAGAGATATAAGTGGAATATATCTTGGCAACATTCTTTTGTTCTGTAGAACAAAACAGAGTAGCTGTTGTTTATGTGTCCTATCAGGGTCTCATATATGAAGAGCAGAAAAAAATGAATGTATCAGCTACCAGTCTGCCTTCCAATAAACTCTGAACAAGAAAAGAAACACGACATGGCATGTGTTAAATCAATAATTTCAATGTCTGGCAGAAAGGAAAGATGTTAAATATTTTGCTGTTGAACCAGCTGTAATTGTGATAACAAAGAAAGGAAGGGGACAGGGAAAAGATGGCACCAAATTTAAGGCACATAGAAACTAGCGACTTAAAAAGAATTTAGAAAAAAAGAAAGACACTGTCAGGCTCATTACACCAGCAACCTGAATACCAGGCAGACAGTCCATGCAAGGAGACTTACTCTCACACAAATAGAGCTGCTCTCACAGCAAAATCTCCCGTGGTTACTGAATCCTTCCTGCCCACTGTGTGGAAAGGTGTGTTTTGCTGGGAATACTCTAGTATCCCTTCTCAGCCAATGCTGCTAGTTGCCGACCTCCTCTGCCCCTCAAGGAGAGGGGACAAATGTTACTGTGAGGCTGCAAGCATTTATGGGATCTCTGAAAGCAGCTAGTGCTCAGAATGATTTTAACAACACCATCTGCCACCTGAGGAATCATGGGTTAAAAATATGCATTTAACAGCTGTGGGCAGAAGGGCTCAGGTAATAGGCCTGGCCAAATGAAAGGCTAAAACCACAATTTATTCCACTCTGTGAAATCAAAGTCTTGACAGTTTTTTGTCAAGGCTGCTGAGTGTCTTTTCTGACAGGTCTCTTTAGGAGAGATTGGTCTGGAGAGTAATGGAGGTTGCACTAACTTTTGAGGAAGGCAGGAGTACAACAATACTAGGGGCTTCCACACAGACTGCTCTGCAATGAAATTTACATAAGTGAGCAAAAGCAAGGGGGAATACCAATTACATGAAAAGATGTGGACTTCAATGCTTCAGTCTGTGCTTTTCCAGGTACAAGCATGGGGGGAGGGGTGGGGGGTTGGATGCATTTGCATTTAAAATGCCACTGCTTTCTTTTTCAGGTAGAGAAAACATTGGGTTTCATACTCTTTAGAATATGTTTTCCCAAAAAGCAAATCATCTGCAATACAAGACACATCTTATTACCTCTAACACACACGCACACAGTTCTTACTCTTATACATCGAAGACCTGCCATTGATTTTTCTACTGAGAGCTCCCATGAGGTCAATGAAAGCTGGGAAAATGTGACCATATGTTTCAGTCTTGCCCTTGGTTGGGTAGTTACTGACACCTTTTTATCCAACATTTAAAGCTTCTTCATCACATTTTGCATTTCAAAGATATAAGTTATTTTTAAGTAATTGACTGAGATAGTGATCTCTGGAATTAAGATAGGTGTAATTTGCATACACATCTGCTTTGCTATAAATTGCTGGCAAGGAAAGGCAGTATCTAAACTTAAGCTGCTTTGATTATCCTCATTTAATTTAACAGGAAAGGAAAGGAAAGGAAAGGAAAAAGGAAAGGAAAGGAAAAAGGAAAAGAAAGGAAAAAGGAAAAGAAAGGAAAAAGCAAAGGAAAGGGGGATGGTGACTGTTTTTTCGCACTTTTGGTTTAGCCAAAATATATTGCCTGAAATGCATGGTATGAATCCTTTAAGTGTTGTTTGTGTAGGACTCACTCAAAGTTAATTAAATCCAGCACTGAAAAAATTTCAGGCTGGTCCTACTTTTATTAATGAAATTCAAGCTGGAATTACCCTGCACCCTGGCCATTTTAGACTTTTCTATTGTAAATGGAGCTAAACACAAAACACTAGTTTATAATGCTGGGTAAAACTCTCTAAATTGCTATCCAGCATCAAGCAAAATTAGAATACTCCCTTTACTTCCCACACCCCAAAAAAACAAAACCCTATTCTTTTTCAGTAAGTTTTCAGACAGTTTGACTTTTTTGTATTCAAAACAAAAAATGTTCTAATTATTCTATTTTTAGTATCATTAGAAAAATCTCAAAGACCACCACCTAGGTGCCAACAAATTTAAATCCTTATTACCAGGTGCTGCAAAAAATCCAAGTCTCTGCTTTAAGAATCATAAACTTAGGGAAATAACAGGCAGCCACACAAAACAAGCATGTTGCAAACCAAAAAGAGAGGGGGGACAATGAGATAATAGATTGAGAGAACTCAAAATAGATATTTTGAATAATGACATAATAAGAAAGGAGGTAACTAACCTGAAAGGATCCTTGAGAGACAATATAATCCATTTAAATATAATAATCCATATCCCGTATAAACAGGGTCAAATGTGCCTACACTGTTCCTGGCAGATGCTTTTCTAACCTGATTTTAACAATGCCTTTAACAATTGTGCCCTCAAAACTCTCTAAGCAACCTGTTTCCATGAATATTTACCCCTTTAATATTAGAAAGACCTAGGGATTTTTTTGTTAATGTTTTACTGTCTCATCCAAACTTGCCTTGCTACATGAAGGCCCATTTCTTTTTGTCCTATCCAGAGAGAACAAAAATTCATATTTGGAGGGACTTGTTTTTCTCTTTTCCAGAATAAAGAATAAAAAAAGTCTATTTCTAATAAGATAAAAATAGGTACCAAGTTCTCATTCCTTCAGAATTTCATTTACCCTCCACAAACACCCAAAGATTAATAATGACTTGTGATTGATTCAGCCAGTTTTTACAATATCCTGGCACAGGTGTTATGATCCAGATAATTTGTTAAACTGCTTTAAGTGCTCTCCCACCTGTCTTTCAACTGGTCTAACTTGAGCTTTCATCCAGTTATTGCCTGTCTAAATAGCAGTTTGTCAAGTGATAATCTGAGAAATGGAGCTAAGAAAGATTTAAATATGACCATAATTTATTTTTCATCTGTCCACAACTTTTCCTCTTCACTGAGTGGAATCGGTTTTTTCCCTGTTGTTGTACTTATATAATATGTATTTTATACTGCATGGTCTTGCTTTGTTTATTTTCATATGTCTTAATTTTTCTGGATTTTTTCTTTCATTCCTATTTAATTCTTTACAATTCATTCTCAGTAACTTGACCAAATCTCCACATCCTCTCTTATTACACATGGAATTTGTTTTTAGCTAACCCTTTTCTTATAGCACTTCATATTCTTTCTCTTCATTGAAATGATTAATATCTGAAGATTTAATATAGCTTCTCAGAGAACTGCCAACAATTCTTAACTCCTTTTTCCATCTCAGACTTGTCTCCTGTGATTAGCAATACCACTGCAGCCATAAATCTGAAACCACATGCAGAAACCTAACACAACCTTTGCACATAGCAGGGAATGAATTTCAGAAGTGAGAAATGACTCACAGAACAAATATTAACTCCTTCTATAAATATGAACTGGGAAAGTCTCCTTTCAGATGGTACATGAATTTGACAGGTTTTGAAATGCATAATGATGGGTTCATGTTACTGCATTTAATCCCAGTAGTCAATGGTGAAGAAAGCATACTTTCATAAAATATATTTCTACATTGCAGGAAGCTGCATAGAGAATTAGAACCCATTTACAAGCTTAAGAAAGCTTTTCAGAAGGGCAAGAGTCAGCCACTCTGAATAGCAAGATCTAACTTTATAAAAGGTTCTGTTGTTTGGACATCATATTCACCAGATGTCAGAGTGACATGCTTTAAATAATAAATTTTAATTTTAAATTTTAAATAATAAATTTTAAGTTACCTAACAGATAACAGACAAAGGTATGTCCGACTTACATATTTTTTGTAAAAGTTTGGGTGTTCCCATGGAGACAGAAATGAGGCTCACTGAAGTCAGTGCAAAGCCTCAGATTTACCTCAGTGGTCTCTAGATCCACCTTTAGTGTGTATGAAAAGACAATGTGAAGTGAAAATTCAACAATAAACATAACCAAAGAATGACTGAAGAGTTCTGCAGTCACACAGACTTGTTAACCAAGCAGAGGTACATGGCATTGCTGCTCAGAAATAGGGAAATAAATAAAGTCTACTCCATAAGTCAGGTATGAGAAAAGAATAAACAGGTAGTGATGTAGAAGGATCTATGGACCTGTTTATCCTGTTAGTGTTGAGCCAAGCTATGACTTGGAGAACATATTGAAGAACATATAATTCAAGTGACTTTTATACTGCTGTATAACAGACTGATTAAACAGGCTTATAAAACATTTAAGAACATAGAAAAACTATTACAGATTAACAAAAAAGGTTTTAGAAAGCTTTGGGAAAGGGAAAAAAGATCTGAAAAGATACAGAGGACTCTACAGTAGGCATACAGGAAGTTACACTTCTGAAGTCATTGACACCCTCAATACAGTAGACTAAGAGGTCTGTATATACTGGTGGCTTGAAAAGAAATTAAAATCCAGAAAGGCAAGCTGAAATTTGTCAAGAATATTCATAAAATAATGGATTTTGGAGGCTGCATGTTAGGCTGCATGTTTTGCTTTTTTCAAAAATTAAATGGTAATATCTTTTCCACTTGAACAATAAAAAGGTGATATTTAGAACACACCTTGTCTTCTGGACATCGACACAGTTCCAGACAGCAACAGATTTCAAATTCTATAGAATCTCAGAATTATTAAGGTTGGAAAAGATCTCAAAGACCACCAAGCCCAACCTTCGACCAAACACCACCATAGCACTGAGTTCCTTGTCCAGTCATTTCGGGAACACTTCCAGGGATGATGACTCCACCACTTCCCTGGGCAGCCCATTCGATTGCTTGACAAATTTTTCCTTTAGTAATTTCTGCCTGATATCTAATCCTCCCATGGTGCAGCTTGAGGCCATTTCATAGCATGATATCTATCATCAGATAAAGCAAATTAGTCAACTACCCATCCCAAATGAACAAGGAGTTTAGTGCCGTTAGCAAATAATTTAATGCAAACCAAAAAGTACTTACAAAAGACAACACTACTTGGAGAACAGAAAACACATTGCTCTATCCAAGAGTGGCTCAGCATTCCCCCATTAGTGTAACTGCCAAAATACATTATTCTTCTCTTGAAAGACAACGTTTTGCAAAGCGCTGTACTGAGCCAGACAACCGGGGCACATACTGCTTTCCCTTCTGCAAAAAGTTACACAAACTGCTATCCCTAGGGGAGCACTACATTATTCTAAACTTGAAGAGAGCACAATGCTAGGAAATTGTAAGAAACAGATAGGTATTTCTTGGCATTATTTTGATCCACAAATTTTTTTCTGAGGTACTCAGAAATAAGTGACTCAACACTGAGGCTATTGAGAGAGGACGAGTTTTAGAGAAGTTCAGGACATAAAGGTACTTCAAGGGGAAACACCAAAAGAGTACTGACCTTTCCTTTTTTTTTAATGTCACAGAGCTTTTTACCTTCTTGGCAAAAATAAATAATTTTAAAGCCATTTCTGTGGCACCAGATTGTGGCAGTGTGTTAATTTATGTTTTATGATTGTATTGATTTATAAATAGTTCGTTCCCTGGTTCGATCCCCCTTACCTGGTTTCCAGGTGGACCCTTCCAGAACTTCCTCTCCTTTTCCCTGTCCAATGGTGAGGACAANTCGATCCCCCTTACCTGGTTTCCAGGTGGACCCTTCCAGAACTTCCTCTCCTTTTCCCTGTCCAATGGTGAGGACAACCTCACAAACCTCACGCCCCTCGCCCCTGCTGTCCCTCCCAAGAAAACCCTGTAGACTTCCCCTTGATTGGCTATCCCTGGGAAAACCCCACCATTATAAATTCAGTTGGTCCTTTCACGTGTCATGTCACCCTTTGGGCTCTCTGACTGGGTCAGGTGGGGCCACGCCCCAGAGGCTGTCCCAAAGGAGCAGACGACTCTTCAGTTGGTGTCGGATCTCCAAGAAATAAACACCTGATCTAAGCAGCTCTGCCTTCTGGTTCCTTTGTGGAAAAACAAAGCCTCTGCACGCTGGCAGAACCCAGCCTGATATCTCCGTGCTAATAGAGCGAGGAGGGACCAGGCAAAAACCTGTGGACAGTGCCTGCAAGCAAGAGCTCCCAGAAAAGCTAGCCGGACTTTAGGAGCTCATTTCCACACCAGATGGTTGCAGTGTGAGGCTTGCACCCAGCAGCTACAGGGATTTCCCATCCTGTGGCAGGATGAAGGTCAAGCTCCTTTTACTTGCATAAAGTCTGACCTTAGTATCAAACAGCAGTTTCTAAACATACATAAAACATCTACATTTCCACCCAGGCTTTGCTTTAAGCCGTGCTAGAGATACTTCTAGGTTAATGCTGCCCTTAGAAGAGTCAGAGAGATAAAAATGTGGCCCAACAGCGCTTGTGTAAGAAAAATAGAAGGACTGAAATGGTTTTTTCCTCCTTTTAGAATAGAGCATTCTCTATTATTTAGTCTCTCCACACAAGAATCATGGTCTACTTTTTATGCTTATTTTAGTCTATTTCTTCCAAAATAAACACATTCGAATTTAGCTGTTCAAAATGCTTATGTTCAGTCCTCTGTAAGTTCCACTGCCAATATTACCAAATTCATGACCCCAGAGCTTTGTCATATATTAGTGGAAGTATTTACAGTACAAAGGGTTATGGTGCAGGATTTGGAAAGATGAGATAGACTAACAGCATGGTGGTACTTACACAGCCAGTTGTTTATGAACAAATTAGGAAAAGGTCATACCTCCCATGGGGATGACTCAAGAGGAGCTCAAGGTACTCCCAGAGCACAAAAAGCTGCAGGTTACCTCTTCCCAGCTGACATTTGGCAGCAGAGCACATGCACTTCCAGGCATTTGCATTGCAAAATGAACAACAGGCATATAAATCACCTAAAATCTCAGCTGTTCACCTGACAATGCAACAAAGAGTAGACGATTAACAGCACTTAGCTATGACTAACCGAGAAGTGACATGAGATTTACTCCATGTTTTACAGTCAATAGTTCACTTTGGTTTCCATCTATGCTTTGCTTTGCATTATACTTCATTAATTGCTTCAGGAAATGGTTAGATTCTACAGGCTGCCTGGAAATTGGGATGTTTTAAGAGAATGTACTGAAGGGCATTGATCTGAATGATATGGAATCTATTCTTTCCCGATGCACTCAGCAAGTGACCTTACCTGATTGCATGAGTCAGCCACTCCTGCATTAATAGTTTACAGCTGGTGGTTCCAGTTTTCATCTGTTTTACTTCTATCATAAATCTTTTAATTGAGAAGCAGCTAGCCAATATGCAGGACTCTGTAACATATTGAAACGCCTCTGTTATTTGAAACTCTGCTTAGCTCCTAGGGGTGGGTTTCATTCTAGTCAGAAAAGTGCTTTCTGCTGGCATATGCTGTTAGAAAAAGCAGTGACATGTAGACTTCTTAATTATGGAAAAACACACCCAACAACACCTTTAGGCAAGTCATTATAAATATAAGAACACATGCACCTACCAGTGATCTCTATTGAACATAGATTATCCCCCTAAATATAGTGCTGATACAGATCACTACCAGCACGTATCTCTGTCTTTTGACATTCACTAAGTTACATTATGCCACAATCAGTTGCTTCACAGAGTATGTAAAAATTTTAACTAAAAAATTATAAAATCATAGAATGGTTTGGGTTGGAAGGAAGCTTGAAGATCATCTAGCTCCAACTCAAGCCAAAGGCAGGCGTGCCATCCCCTAGACCAGGTTGCTCAGAGCCCAAACCAAGCCAGCCTTCAACACTTCCAGGGATGGGGCATCCACAGCTTCTCTGGGCAACATGTTTTAGTGTTCACCACCCTCACAGTGAAGAATTTTTTCCTAATAGCAAATCCAACTCTGCCCTGTTTCACTTTGAAGCCATTCCCCTTTGTCCCATCGCTACAGGCCCTTTTAAAAAGCAACCTGTGGGTGCTGGCAAGCTGCTATAAGGTCTCCTTAGAGCCTTCTCTTCTCCAGACAGAGCAACCCCAACTCACTCAGCCTGTCTCCATAGGAGAGGTTCTCTAACCCTTTTATCACCTTTGTGGTTCTCCTCTGGACACATTCCAGCAAGTCCACACCCTTCTTATGCTTGGAACCCCAGAGCTGCAGGTGAGGCTTCACCTGAGCAGGGTAGAGGAGCAGAATCACCCCTTCACCCTGCTGCTCACACTGCTTTTGGTGCAGCCCATGATACAATTGGCTTTCTGGTCTGCAAGTTCACAGTGTTGAGATGTGTCTAGCTTCTTGTCAACCAATACCCCCAAGTCCTTCTTCTCCTCAGAGCTGTTCTTAACCCATTTACCACCCAGCCTGTACTTGTGCTTGGGATTGCCCCACCCAGGCACAAGACCTTACACTTGGCCTTGTTAGACTCCATGAGGTTTGCACAGACCCACGTCTCAAACCTGACAAGGTCCCTCTGGATGTCCTCCCTTCCCTCCAGGTGTCAACCACACCTCACAGGCTGGTGCAGTTGGCAAACTTGCTGAGGGTCCACTTAATTCCATTGTTCATGTTGCCAGTGCAGTCACATTGTTTTTCCTTTGTTCCTTAGCCAATGGTCTCAGACCCCCCCACAACTCAGTGCTTGACAAAACACCTGCTTGCATTCTTTGCAATCAGACGTGAAACAGAGACACAAACTCAGAATTGTCCTTTAGCACTGCAGTTTTGTCTGAGACATAGATATTTAATGATTTGGTGGGGTTTCATCTGTCATATCCAATGTTTCTGTGCCATTATATCTAAAAAGCATTTTCAGATGATCCAGTAAACTAAGTAGCAGAAGTTATGTTAATTATTTGATGCAACCACTGTCCACAGAAGAGGGCAATTTTTGTCCTTGGCATTTCAATCACTTGAAATAGATATAGAAAATTTGAGATTTTAGCTTCTCATTTTGTTTCTGAAGCAGCAAAGAATCAGCCACCATTAACTATGTGCAATGTACCTGAATACAAATGAGAAAGGAAATTTCAAGTAAATCTTATCTATATCAGTGCTACCAGGGAGTGCAGTAGTTCAATACCCATATGGACAAGAACAGCCAGAACAGAGGCTACCACTGCTTTTCAACAAGGTAAAGTCCACGTAGTTTAATCGTTTAAAAAAAATTCTACTCAAGTTGTAGTGGCAACTTGTAACCAATTTGTAGTTAATAGAGATCAATATACATTTATCTACTTCAGTTCTCCATAGATGAAAATTGATGAAAGAACAGTCATTATCAAAGGAGACGTTATGCTGAAGAAAAATGGATTAGGATTGCAATTTTCAAAGGGTTTACTGTTTACTTCAGAAAACTCGTGCCTGCAAATGTCCATGAGGCTGGGATGTTTTGCACACAAGTTTGAGAAGTTTAAATTGGGATGGACAGGGCAGGGAAAACCGAGCCATGAACTGTTTTTCTCTTCTAAAGAAACAGTTGGGGTAATTTCAGCATATCCTGCTAGAAATACAGCTGTATATACACAGACAAAACTGTGCCACGCCTGCTGGCAGGAGGATAAGTGGATCCTGCAGTCCTGCTGGGGGAGGCAGGGTAGCCCCAAATCCCAGCCTGGTGGACAAGAGATGCACAGAATTTTCTCCCACCTTCCCTCCTCTCTCGTTTACATTTTTAGTTATTAAAGCTTCAATCTGCTAGAAGATCAGCCTGCAGTTTCTTCATAAGTTGCTCTCCCCTCTCTGCAGCTTGTCCAGAACGGATTAGAACAGAACCAGGGAGGAACATCCTTCCTGGGCTGCAGCTGGCAGCTGAGCAAAACCACAACTGCTCAGCTGGATTCATGAGCCCTGTGTCTCCAAGTGGAAAATGTTAATTGCCAGAATAATACGAGGGTCTGAGAAACCAGAGTCTTCCCCAGGCACAGGAGTCTACTACAAGTAAATCAGTTTTCTAACAGCAACCTTTTTCATAAGTTTCAAAAATAGATTTCTCAGTCAAAAACAAAAGAACTTTGCTCTTTTCACAGATATTTTGAGAGCTTTCAAATAAGCCTGAAAAAGTTTACAAATTCCCATTTTTCAGTTCCAGTACCTGTGACTTGATATGATTTTGTGCATGAGTTTAAACAATGTTTTATATTTTTTAAGGGAGCCTTAAAGATTCCTGAATATGTAGTCTCCTGGCTAACAAAACCCATGTTTGTTGTTATTTTGCATGCCTGATTTCTGATGCTGCTGCACAAACCTGTTACATGCTTTGGGAATTAGACACTAACGACATTTTCTTGTAAGTCTGTGTTGTTCAAAAACCCAA
Organism: Chloropsis cyanopogon; assembly: GCA_013400585.1. NCBI lineage: Eukaryota > Metazoa > Chordata > Aves > Passeriformes > Irenidae > Chloropsis > Chloropsis cyanopogon. Next base: position 16,914 of record WEZZ01009882.1, read on the forward strand.
AATAAACCAAAACTCCAGAAGCTTACACAGATTTATTTTCACTTCTCACTAAACTTAACAAAGAATTCCATTTTTCTGTAGTGAACCCTGCATACCACCAAATTTTGAAGATCAAAAGTCTACTTTATGGTGATAGTCCTGCTTGACTGTTTCAGTCCCTGTAAGACTGACTCTAGAGCAGTGGAGGCTCTTTTTTACTCACTGGAAAAATGGCACTATGTTGGCATAGATGATATTAAACCTTATCAATTAAAAATTTTTAATGTATAGAAAGAAATACTACTTGCCTTCATGCCTCTTACTCTGAAATGATGGAAATATGAGAAAGGGGGAACGTGCTGCTCCATATTCCTCTTTCTTATGGACGTAATGCATAACATAGTTAAAGGACATCTAAAACTGACCATAACTTCTACAACAAAACACCTTATGCTGCAGAGGAAATAGTCTCACATTAAGAAGTGTTCTTCACCTGCCTGAAAGTTTTATTCACTTCAGGGTGGGGTCCCAGCATGTCTCTAACAAAATCTTATCTTTAAAACAATTCAGCTTCGCAGACCAATTCTGCATGAGCAGCATCAAAGGGTTTGTCAAGTCTTTGTGATTTACATGAGATTGCTCATTTCATGAATGAGAAGATGGGTATTTCTGACTCCAGCTAACCCAGAGCTCCCTCTGAGTTAATCCAGACTCATGCACACCCTCCATCACTGAAGTTTCCACAGGCTGCATCCTTTCTCTGTGCCTTTAGTGCTCTTCCACAGATGTAAGTAGGGGCTCAACTTGGCACCACAATCCAGACCTTACTTAATGGTTCCTTTGTGTATGGAAAATCAGAAAAAAATCCACTTTAGTCCTCTCCAGGTGCATCCTCAGGGTAAGAGAAAGAAGAAAATATGCAGGGAAAAAATAGGAAATTCATCCTCAATAGGCAAAACTAAATCCAAATCTGTATACACACAGGAAATGAAACTGCTCTGTAAGAATTTACCACTTTTTTATATATTCGCTCTCCAGAGATAAACTGCCCTTTAAGACATGAATTCTGGGTATCACAGTTAACAATGAGAATGAAATTCCAATTACTTGCCTTGGGCACTATGAGAAAAACTCAGAAAATAAACACACCATTTTTACTGTTCCTAGCTGCCCTACTTATATACAAGGGGCAGGGAGAATTTGTGATAGAGGGGATCCCCTTCAAGGTCATGTCACCACAATGTTTTGCATTTTTATTTTCCTTTATCTTGAGGTTATTCCACTTCCAGTCACTGCAGAACAGGGCATGTTGCTGCTTAAAACAACAAGTAACCTAATACAGCTTTATTACCATGCTCTGGGAACCTGGGAAACAGATAAACAATGACTCAAGAAAAAAAGCTTTTATCTACTTAATGTAGCAAGTGAGCATATGAACTGAGGCCAACAGGAGTCTCTGGTGGAAAGCAACCAACTCTGAACTTTGGTCCAATGCAATGGACACAAGAGACTTTCGTGGGGACTGCAGCATGTTGAAAAACAAATTAAAAAGAGGACATTACATGGAAGAGAAGCATACAGGACATATATTTGCCTGTTTGATAGAAATGCAACGATGGAGAAAAAAAGGAGTTCAGTTCCTCAAGATGTGAAGAGAGGCCATCATAAAAACTTCCAGAGAAAATGTTAAACTGTAAAAAAACTTACCAGAAAAGAATGTTTATACTTAACTAGGCTAGATGTTACTTTATGTTCTTGGTCAACCTTCATCTTCGTCACGCATTAACACACTCACCTGGGAAGAGTATGTGTTTGTCCACATACATTCATTTCATGGATCAGCTGCAGGACACTTCCCATGGCCAAAGAGGTCCCCAGAGGCCCCCCCAGGCTGGAGAGCCACTGGTGCCTGGGTCACTCAACCCAGCATCACTGGTGACACTGGGAGGAAAAGGCCATCCCCTCTTTCCATTACCCCTCCTCCATCCAGGCAGCACAGCCACTCACAGAGCTGTGCTGGGAAATGGATTACAGAAATAATCTGGACTGAATTAATCCTCTCAGATGAGGTAGGAGAAGCAAGGGTGTCATGAACTTTACTTCCAATTGTTGAAAACCTATTTTTCCTATTTTTTCCCTAGAGTAGAGATTTAATGAATGTGTAAGCAGACCACAGTTTGAAAACTAACTTTGTGGATATTATGTTTTTTATGTAGCTTTGCACATGCCTGCTGGGAATTCTGCTGTGGCTATTCTGAACTGAGTCCACACCAGAAAGGACTATAAAGGACTGTCTGAAGGAACAAGCTATGAGGAACAAGCTGGAGAAATATGTGAAATGGAGAAGTCTTCTCATCTTTAAATACAAAAGGTACAACTGCATTGTGTTATCTTCCAGTTAGCAACACTTGCTGAATAATTATATTTTACTGTACCTCATTCTTTTAATATAACTTTTCTAGAGAAATGAGGAGAATGCGTGATTGTAGGCAACTGACCTCATCTGCTCCAGTATATTCCATAAAGTAGCATAATTTATAATCATCATTTATTATTAACCAGATTAATTTTTTTCAGGCCAGTAAGAGCAGAACTCATCTGTTTTTATTCTCCATGGCAGAGGATGAAGCAAAGAGGAGTGGCAAGTGTAGGAGCAGCATCTCTGAATGACCCACCCCCATTTGCATTGCACCAGGGAAGCTCCAGTGCTGCCTGGCAGAGTCTGCAATCCAACAGCAGAGCCCTTCCAAAACATTTTTGGTATTTTACCTGTAAACACACAATGTTTCTGAACAGCAGAGAGCAGGAAAAGGGACAAGGAGGAGATTTGTGCTTGGCATGAGAAGAAGTTTCCCCAGGGGACACCATGCCAGATCCAGTCAGAAGCAGAAAACTCCAGAACAGACAGAAATAATTTACATCTCTCATTCGCTTCTTTCCTTCTCTCATAAATAAAGTAATAGGCCCAGCAATGCTGGGACACTCCCAGCCTACTTAAAACTGCTGGCATTTCATAGCTAAAGACAGGAATCACATGATGAAATGGGTCATTAAATAAAGCAGATGCTTTTATTGTAGCACATTAACTTCTGTGTTATTCTGGGGAAAATGCTTATGCTTGGGCTGAGTTCATGCTCCATTCCTCCAAAGTCAGCCACTGAGCCTAAACCATTTGTCAAGCATTAAGGGAGTCAGATACACAGTATCAGAGGTCACTGACTGCCTCATACCTTCATTTGCTATAATTTTCTTTTTTTTAAGCAACTAAGTAACTTTTTTACAGTAACCTGCACGGGGTACCTGGCTCCTTTCTCCTTAATGTCATATAGCACTTATGGCATCTGCTGCTGCTCCCAGGGTCATCTGGAAGGTGACCCTCAAGGAATAGTGGTCCTGGTCACAGAACAGCTTAGGTTTGGGGACTTTGGGTTTTAGGTTTAAAGTAAACATACTGTACCTGTATCTGTCATCCCAGCTGATTTTTCCAACACACAGAGAAACACCCTGTGGGATTCACAGAGTGGGTGGTGCAGAGGGGAGTCTGTGTAATGGGACTAGTGCTTTTATTTTCCAGAAAAGACACAGAAAACATCTTAAGAAGGACAATAGATTGCAACATAGAAAATATAAAGGGAGATAAAGGCATGCTCACATGTTTACACAGCATGCTCAGTGGTAAAATCAGATCCTTTTAGCTTCTAATCAGATGGATGCTTGGAGCTTACCTCTGTGTTCTGCTTGAGGAGACTGCTAATGCTCAGGCAAATGTTCTTCATATGTGCTTTCAGTTTCTGGAAATACAACCTTTAGCATTTCAACTGCTCATATCAAACATCACTTTGATGTCAGATTGGCATTGCTCAGCATTGTTTCATTGGAAGGGTTGTTTTTCCCCAGCACCGAAACAAATTTTACATACCAAGAGAAACAAAATAATGCAAAAAAGGTAGAAAGAGAGTAACTCCACAGAATGGCTGTGCAGTGGGATTCTTCAGACTAACCTTATTAAAAGAATGTTGTATTGGGATGTCCACCCTCTTATTTTTCTGTTTTTTGAGAATGTGCCTCTAGATTTTGGCGTTGCAATGGGTCAGACATCCATTGCACCACAGGAGCAAGTCACAAACGTGCCACAGTCCAAGGAAGAGACTTAAAAATAAAGGTGCAGCAGCTTCATACACTACAGCAATGCCCTATAGCCTAGGGGATCCTCATCAGGTGTTGTCAGGGCCACGTGCACATCTCCTTCTCCCTTGTCATGGACACTACAGAGACAAGTTGGAAAAGCCACTGCCAGGTGAGAACATAACTGGCCCCATCACCCTCTTGGCACCAGGGAGGTGTGGGTAGTGAGGAAAAGATTTCCTTCTGAAAGGGAAGAAGATCAACACAGAAAAACAACTGCAGAAGCCAGAAGTCTGGCTTCTTTTAAGCATCAGTAAGCCAGGAACAGATTTCCCTCCCCATTACAGTGATTTGGTTTTCACTCTGCCTGCCAGACCCATTTCCTCACTGCAGCATCGCCTCTCGCAGCTGCCCAGGCAGAGGACAGGGTGGAATGCCTTGTGCCACCTGTGCTGTGAGCACGTGGCAGAATTTTCCACCAGCTGCTGTGTCTTCTCTTGCAATAACCTCAGAACAAAACACACTGTTTCAGGTTGTCCAAGCCGTCAAGTGTGGAGCTGCTGAGCTGCCTCTCAGTGACACAGGCAACCCAGCCCCATAGGATAGAGGAGTAGCTGGGGACAGGGCAGGATGGAAAGCAGCTGGCCAGCCCAGGAGCAGCCTTGTAGAGCTTCATGTGGTCTCAGTACAGACAGAGGATAAGGGAGTTGTAGGAAAAGAAAGGGGTGCCAGGGCTGCCCCTCTCACCCACAGCCCAGGGGTCAATGCAGCAGCTCTCCAGGCTCTGCCAGGGACAGAGTTTGGAACCGAGGTCATTCTCATATCTCTGATTTTCTAGGCACACACCTCCTTTACCTATGCATCAAACTACACTCCCTGACCTTTTCTGGCCCCTTTTATTTTGTCTCTAGTGAGTTAATAAATCACACTCAGTGGGGTACAGGAGGGGTGGAGAACCGCATGCTCCTCTTCACCCAGGCTGAGCAGCATTAGGTTAGACAAGTCTGCTTCTCCTGTGTCACTCCTCAGCTGAGGTGGAAGTAACTAAAAACTGTGGGTTGGTACTTTTTAAGCCCTTCTGACAGAGGGACAGAGTTCCTGCGCTCATACCCTTCCACAGGAAAAAATAATTATACCTTAATCCTCACAGTTAAATGCCTATTTCTTCCCAATATAAAAAACTTTAGTGACTAACCAGAACCTTAAGCTTACTCCAACTAGGAGATTTAGCAACTGCTACTTTGGACTGTTGAAATGTAAATTAAAATCTCTTAGGGCAGTTCTCTAGCAATTTAATTTCAGGCTGCGCAGAGCTGTGGAGGAATGCCAGGAAAAAATCTCCCTCTCCTTGCAGAAAAAAACATATTAAAATATGGAAGCTGGTTTGCAGTCTACTCTGCCATCATTCACCACATGCTACCTGTGCCAAACAAAGGGCTGGGAATCAGGCAGTCACCACCTAGCCTCAGAAACATCAATGAACTTCACATGCAGTCTTCATGCTTTGTACTGCTACCAAAAACACTTGGCTGCATGAGTCCTCAGAGATGGAGCAGAAGAGAACCCCTGCTTTATCCCTGTGGGACACCAACCTAGAGTAAAATGGGTAAGGTTTACTGCAGAAAGGTTATGTGGGTGGGAAGAGAAAATATTTTGTCTAGAGCTGCTGAAATTGTCTGATCCAGGGCTTGGATCCACTTTATTTTAAGTCTCTCTTCATTGCTTTTTGGGTCCCAAAGGCCCAAAAAAAGCACTCAGGGCAAAAGCTCCAGAATCAGCCGTGCAACCTATTGCTTTACATCGTGCAAAGGATGCACCCATGCAAGGCAAGACTCAGTCCTTACCTGTAACAACAAGGATCTGGCAGTCCTTCTGCAGCAGAGAGTATGTGGTCCCTGAAGAGTGCAGGGCTCAGCCCGTGCCCTGCAGTATGCTGACCAGGTCACTTCTCCTGTGACAGCTGGGAGAAATTTTGGAGATTCTTGCAAGCAAGATCATTAGATGTGCATTTCACCATTGCCACCTTCAACAGCAAAAATAAGTCTGTAATCACAATAAGTTTGTCTTACTGTAGTGCAAATTGAATATGCTGGAAGTACAGGGCAAAACAAGTAATCTGATTTATCACAACAGACACCAGTCCCCATTTATAAAAACTTGAATTTGTGCTGTACAGTTGTTCTACAAAAAGCCTCAGTAAGTCATTCGCTATCCAATAGCTACATTGAGTTATCACACCAGCAGCCATTACTCACAGTGACAGTCTCAGCACAACAAGCCCCTGTTGAGAGCAGGAGTTTCTGTCTACATGAAACAGATGAGCCTAATGGAAATCCGCCTGGCTGAGCCCAGCGCCGCACGCAGCCGCGAGCCTGGCTGTACACAGGGGCACAAATCCCCCACAAGTGCATCTCGCCAGCAGCAGTTACTCTCTGCAAAAGAAAACTGACATTTTGCTGCTTTTCTTTAGACAAGCCTGGGTTTTGTTGATTTTGGGTTTGTTTGGTTTTTTTTTTTTTTTTTGGGGGGGGGGGGTTATTTGTTTTTGTTGAGTGAGTGAAAAGTAAAAATAACTCCTATTTAACAGTCACCAGGCACATCAGGCAACATATGGGAACAGGAGGTAGGGAGTAACCTTGCAAAAGTGATGGGGACAAGCTTGGCTTTGATGTTCTCCGTCAGACCTGATGTGCCTGGAACACTGGGGCACAAAGATAACCAAAGGCCTGGCTATGAAGCCTTCTTTTGGGAAGAAATGGGCTGTGCTGAGTTCTGGTGCAGGTTAGAACAATCTTGGGAGCTATTCTAATCCAAATCTATAATCTTATTTAATTTACTCCCCAGACCCTCCTATATTATCAAACATGTTGAAAGGTAAGTTTTCTAAAGCTGCTACCTGAGGGAGATCAGAATTTCTTCCATGGCTATGTCTCTTCATTAGGAGATATTTCCTGGCTGCAGGCAGACTTTGCTGCATCTGAGTAGATCCCAAACTATTTTTGTTAAAACTTATCATCAAGCTTTACAGTGAAAAATCAACATTTATTCTCTAACCAAGAATAGTACAGAAAAAACAAAATGCGGACCAGTTATTTTCCTACTGTCAAAGTTGCTTCATTGTAATTTTATAACTATTTCCTCCTTCTCCTAAAAAAAGTAATGGAATCCAGTGTCTGAAAACAGAATATTCATCTTCTGACTTTTTTTTATTCCAGTTTTAGGATTTTATACCTTCACTGCATATTAGGAGGAAGAAAACCCCAGTAAGTAGCTAGGGAGATTGATTTCTGGAAATGTCATTTAATCTCTGGGGGTTTTGCAGCTCGTAATACAACACAGCCAGTAGGGAACAGTCACATTTTGTGTTCATTCATCTGAGTAAGGAGAAGTCAGTTCCTAGTGCCATGCATTTAGTGGGGGATTAGATGAATTACTACGGTCTGAGTCATCAGGGCCATACCTGTGCTCCATCAGTCTCTGCACACCCTTCAAGCAGGGAGCTGCATGGCACAGTCCTGGACCCCTGCACCCCAGTTTCTGCAGTACCATCACCCCAGAGCAGGCTCCAGCCATGGCCAGCTGCCCCTACTGGTAGCTGCTCCAATCCCATGGTGAGTTCTGCTCCCAAAGACACGGGAGGAAAGAAGGGGCTGAGCAAGTCCTCCTCGCCACAGGCACCAAGGAAACATTGCCTCTGACAAAAAGGAGAAAAATTATGTCTACCTGGACTCTTTTGTTTGAAGCTTTGTTTAAAAGGATCACGAGGCAGATAGGAACAGAATAAATCTGCACTAAGAAATGAAGTGGGATAACAAATAAGATGACAACAGTGAACTCTGCTCTTCAGGGAGCACAACTACATTCTTTCCTAACAGTATGTCCCTTTAATGATAATACTCTGGAAACAGTTCAAAATCCCATTAATACAAAAAAAAGAAGTTCTTACCTTCAGTTTAAATGACAATGCTCTCTATTAATGTGAAACCCTTACTATCTCCTTCCCTGGATGCATACATCTAATTTGCAACTACATTATTTTGGGGATTTAATGTATAAACGACCCCACCTGATGCTGCAGTACTTTTACCCCCAGAGGGATGGGAGGGTGAGAAGCAGGTTCTCCTCTCAACTATCGCCAAACACCACAGCACAGCAACATCAGTACCTGATCAGGCAAAACCTCTTTTAAAAGGCCATAGTTATTTACACAGACAGTGAAGAGCTGGAAGATCAGAGCTCTGTTGAGTGGCACAGCCACAAGAAATTACACTATGTCTCTTTGCCCAAAAATGAAGAACAGCACTTAGAGAAACCACAGCAAAACTGGTCAGGTCAGCCTCTATCCATCACAACATCTGCAGCTACCTTTGCAAGGCAGGCGAGATGATGATAAATATGGTGTGAGGGCATTAAAGTGTGTCTTTTTCCTGAACCACAAATAAAGCAGCCTGCAGGATCTGCCTTCCCAGAAATAAATGTCAAGGAGAAATCCAGGGAAAACAAAGGGAGCTGGTTAATTGAGTGATGCCCACATCACACAACAGACATGATCCTACAGAATGGAGCATGCAGTTCCAATCTGGCACTGTTTACAAACACGATGCAACTGGCATCATTTCAATATTGCTGTAACAGGTGAGAACACATACAGCCTGGGGAGGAAATAGCATTTTTATTGACTGACAGATTGTGGTACTACATTACATTGAACATCCCAATAAAAACAGAGTGAGCCTTGCCTTAAATATGGCATTGCCCTGTGCAAAGGTTAGCAGCGTAGTGGTCGTTTTATCAAGGTTCAGGTTGTCCTGCAAAGCTTTGCTGGAACAACTGTGTTGGTTGTGATTGATAAATAAGTAAATACAAATCGTATCTCAAAGCTTAGCTCTGCTAACCCTAGAGCAGGTACAGATATGCCTTTTTGAGATTAGTTGGGCTGTTTGAGGAAGCAGTGTAACAAAAGCAGAATCTAAGTGTATCTCTGCTGCAGGGCTCAGCAGACACATGGTGCCAGCACAGCTGCTGCTTCCACAATCAAGCAGCCCCAGCACAAGCTGCATGCAGCTGTGTATGGACACACAGACAATGTGTGTCTGCAGGTACATATCCTGACTCTCAAGTCCAGTTACAGCTGTGGCCTTCCAATGTTTCTGAAGCACACACAGTCCTCAGCAGCTGCTGGCAGTGCCAACAATCACCCCACTGCCACTTCCCTTCAGGCTGCACTTCTGACCTGCCTAAAACCAGACTGAGGAAGCACAAAGCAGATAAAAAGTTCTTAGGCACAAATTTGACGCTTGAGATTTTTCGGAGATGTGAATTACATCTCCGCTAATTATATATCTAGTTTTTCTTACTCTGACAACTTCATGACTGACATTTCTTTGCCTCAGATTTCTGCACTGATCTTCCACCCCTACAGCAGCCAGTGCTCAAGTATTCATTGAGTATCATTACTCATCAAACACCATTGAGGGTAAATGTGTAAGTCGTGTAGACTGGGCTAATAAGTCTGGATGGAATGACTTTCTTGTCTTGCAAGATCTCAAAGGTCTCAGGTTTGGTTTTTTTTCATGTACCTGGATGAAAAGTGATTTGGAAAAAAACTAGAGATCACATATTTCTCAGAAATTACTACTGTACCAGTCAGAAAATGTATCCCAGATTAGAAAGATGTAAATTAAATCCCCCTTTTGCTTCTTTCAGAACAGTAATTTCCTTCAAACACCATTCCCTCAGAGAAAGGCATTTCACAAATAAGTTTGAAAAAAATAAATTTGGAAGTTTCTTATATTTCTGACAAAAAAAATTTTGCTCTGGTCTATCAGACAAGGAGAAAAATGATAGCAACTCACATTTGGCTTAGATACATCTATATTTAAACTAATCTTTCACTGAAAGAAGACTCACTCTGAGTGCAGACAGTGTTGACCATTTCATCACCTGCCTATGCTCATGTATACGTGAAAGTGGATGGCTTAAAACCTGTCCATTCCTGTCCCTCAAACAGCAACACAAGAATGAAGCTCTTAAAAGCCTCAAGCTCCCCTCCCATGCCACTTGTGCCTTCCCTGAATCCAAAAGATCTCTGTTCCTCCCCTGAATGACAATGCTGATATCAGCTTCTACTGCTGAGCAGCTCAGAGCCAGCCCTGATGCCTAACTGACCTGGCAGATCTTGAGTCTGCCAGGAATCTTGCTCAAACACTAATGAATGAAAAATTGGAGATGTTTCTCTGCTTGTTATGTCAGCAGCATGTATGTGGGCCTTGCATGTGCTGAGGAGCAATAAGGAAACATCATCAGAGTATTCACACATCTGTCACTCCACCTCTTTAGACACTGCAAGCTGCTGGTACAGCAAAAGCTTTACAGTCTCTCCTGGATTCATAAATCCGAGGGCCTAAATAATTCCCAGTATCCCTTAAATTCTACCTCACATTTAGACAGACCCAGCACAGCATTTCTTACATGAAATGCATATTACACCAAGCCATAAGTAAGACTCCTTGGATGAAGCACAGTTGGAATGTATAAATATTTCACCACTAATTATGACACTGCTCAGGAGCAAGGACAGAGAACATCAATGTTTAGATGACTAAAAAAACTGTATTTACTACACATGGACACCCTTGTTCAGTTATGGCCAGTAATTTCTCCTGAGCTTGGGTCTTTGACAGCAAATGGATGAGTGGAGAGTGGGATCAGAAAATAAATCACTGTCTGGGAAGCTGCTCTCTTAAGCAGAATACACTGATATTTCTTACAGAAGAGAGAAATGCTTTCTTGGCTTCACCTTTGACACAGGTAAGCCTGGTGGGAGCAAACAGCAGAAGGAAAACCCTGCCTCAGGTGTCATGCTGTGCCAAGCAGCTCACACTCCATCCATGGTCATCATTGCTCTTAGTTTCCAGAAGCCTGCACATTTTTGAAGAACGGAAACAGCCTGTTTCCATCAATAAAACCCCTACAGTGTGTTGAAAAGATGGAAAGCATGAAAGTGTGCACTGAAAAGTAGGGGGGAGGATTACCAAAAGTGCTTTTGCAGTCTTTAGTTTCTTCCATAGTCTGAAGAAAAGCTAAACCATATTATCCCTGCAGTTGCTTCAGCCACGTCTTGTTCTTAAAATTCATGGAAATAATAATTTTCAAAAGAGCATTTAAAGGCCACACAGGATTGCAAGCCTTTTTTTAATCATGAGACAGAAAAATCAGCAGATCACAAGAGAGAAAGCTAGAAGGAGCCAAAACTGACTGAAGTTTTAAGATATCTCCAGTAGATCCAGAAGGATTTGGTCCAGAGTTTGCCTTGCAGTCTAATCATCCTAAAGGCTGCTGGCAATGACAGAGTACAATTTCTCTTTTTTCTTGGTGAGAGTCCCATGAATTGATAAATGCTGCCTCATTTGAAAGCTGGGTGCTTAGTCCCTGGCTCTAATAACTCTCTGCAGACTTATGACTGATTAATTGACAGGCATTTGGGATACCTAGGGATAAATATCAACAACAAAGTGAAATGTCAGCAAGTGAGTGAAATATATTGCAAGGCTTGTGTGGATTATGAGAAGCTGTATTATCAAACAAGAGAATGAAGCCAAGGGATAAGCAAGTGTAGAATCAGAGCATGCAGCAGGATAGTGATAATTAAGTCCAGGGAGATAATTTTGTAAACGTAGCTTTAACAGCTTCAGTTGGATGCTCATCTTCTCTTGTATAACCAGTAGGTTTAGTCAAAGATCATGTTGGTAATCAACTCGAGTAGAAGTGGCAACGTGAGGAGAAAAGGGGCTGCACAGTGGAATGGTTAGGCTGAAGAAAAGCAGAATTACGATCTCCCTGCTGCCTCCTAATGATTTAACGACCTCAAATGTGATCCATAGAGGGCTGCCAAAGGAGCTGTCTTTTGAAATTCAAGAAGCTTCACATCTGTTATGCTCATTTCCAGACATAATTGTGACCAAACTCACATATAAAAAAAACCCTTTTGTCTGTCACTTTGGGCTCAAGTTGCAATCCTTTTCAGTAAATATATATATATACATACACGTGTGTATATATGTATATATAGCAAGCAATAATGTCCCTTAGGTTGGAATTGTGGCCTCAGCGTCACCCAGAAAACAAGCTGTGTTGATTGCCCAGCTGCAGTGCCATGAAAAGAAACACATCCATTTATGAGAGTTGCTGTTCTTACATACCTGTTACTGGGTGCCCCAGAAGCACCACCTTACTTTGATAATGAGTCTGGCCAGAAAAGAAAACAAAACAAAATTAAATGTTTTATATTTCACCACAGAGCTTTGCCTACCATAAACCTGAGCTGGAACAACTGTGCATGGCTTTGGGAGAGGACAGGAGAAAAGCACAGTGATAAGATAATTGCTGCAAGTATCCAGTGTTAAACCACCATTCCTTGGGGTGCCTGATTTCCCAGCAGTTCCTCAGGCACAATACTGTGTGATCAATGCTCCACACTGCATGTACAAATTAAATGATGGGCTTCCAATTTGCAGCCTCCAAACCCATAAGGAGACTATGGAGTGATTTTAAGATGTCCAAGAAAGGGGATTACAAAAGCAAGCTCCTATACTCTCTGTATAATTTGGAAAGGCAGTTTTTTGGCCCACAATTGCTAGAAATTGAAATTTTGAGTGAATTCTTTAAACAGGCTAATGGGAGTGATAACCACAATCACAGGGCATGACCTGTGGTCTCATAAGGCCAGCACAAATGACTGTGCCATCAGAGGATCCCTCTGCCTTTCTGCTGCAAACACCAAGCCAGAACCTGAGAAGCCTTTGCAACAGACATCTTGTTAAAAGGTGTGCCCAAAACTTGTGATTCCAACAGATGATCATTTCCTTACATCCATAACTTTTTAATAATAATAATAA
>WEZZ01009886.1:2018-20038 GCA_013400585.1 Chloropsis cyanopogon
TTCTTCTCTCTCAAGCAAGTGAATAGCTAATTTTTATTGCCACTGGGTATCCAAAAGGACATCTGGTGTGCTCAGGAGCCAATGCAATCAGAAAGTGCTCTCCAAAGAGAGATGATCACTGTCTCTTCCTGTGATGTGGAAAGGGAAATTGGAACAATTGTTTCCTGCTACTTTTCAAAAACCACAGATTTTCCAGCATGCTGTTAGAAGTATGATTTAGGACATCAGCATCTTGTAAGGATTCAGCCTGAGAATTAAAATATATATTACTTAATGCCCAGTTTATGCATTGAGGTAGTGTCGTAAAAGATTAGCCAAAGAGGATTGAAAAGAGGTTAATTTACTACACACACAGCTTGGATTGCTAACAATAAATATGATTGATGAGGACTGGCTCATAAAGAAGCAGAGCTGCAGTCAGCGTGGACCTTGTGAAATAACTCTCAGTTTCTCCCAAGGGGGAGTTCTGTCCTACTTCAGCCAAGTGGACTTTGAAAACTTTATTATAAAAGTCTTCCATGTGCTGACTTTATTTTCCTCCACATATTCTTGTTTCAGATCACACAGATGTTTTTTAAAACAAAAACTGAAACAAATTTTAAAACACAGTTCAATGATTCATTAAGGTATGTACACTCATATTTAAATCCATGTCTATTTCTTGAGAGCACTGAACTACAAAGGTTATAATGAGTCAATAATCTGTATGAAAGTGATAAGAAATCTAAATTTCCATGGTCTCCACAGACTACTTCAAACTCTAGGAGTTAGAGCTGACCTCTTAAAATAAGTTGCAAACTTTTCTAAAAATTGTTTACAATTCAAGAATCTTTTCTTTTGCAACAACATCAACATCATGTTCTGTGGAGAAGCAAGAGAGCCATCCCTGTCAACTTGTGATTTATTTGTGCCAAGCAAAGCAATTCTCCTGTAATAACTTTTCACACACACACCCAGACCCAGTTACTATAAGCAGAAAAATTAAAAATAGAAACAGAATACCATCAGCAGAGATCACAGGCCAAGCAGCAGATGGTTAATTAAAAATAATTATGAGGACAAAACCAAATGATTTTATTAAAAATGATTAAAATATTATTACCAGGATAATTAGTGGTATATATTTGTACTACATTAAATTATTTATTTTACTTGTGGGTTGATATCTCCACTCTATTTGGAGTTTCTGTTTTTCTATTTGGAGTTTCTATTTTCTGGTTTCACTAATTTTAGGTGCTAATACTTGGGATGTTTTGCAAGCATCTGCAGAATGTGCTCCATAGGTAAAGAGATACTAATTGAATTGGTTGGTTCGGTACAGTTAGTAGAGAATTGCACAACTCATTTGATGCTCAGTAATTATATTTCACTTTATTTCTTTAGTGTTTTCTGAGGTCTCTGATTTAAAATAATGCTATTGATCCCTGAATCATGGCTGCATTACATGCACTAAAAAAGTACAAGTACTAAGTACAAACATAGCACAAAACTTCCCAGACTACTAAGGAAAGTCAGACACCAAGGCAGTACACTTTTGTTTTGACTCTAACATTGGTTCAGACGCTAAGGTAAAGAGATGCAAACAAAATGTAAAAAAAGGTTGAAGAGACATCAATACTTCTTTGTCAGTCCCCAGAACTCATCTCTCGCAATGGGCTTGGCATCAGAACAGACTGAGAAAAGAAAATACAGTGTTTACCAACACTACATGGGTCTCTGTAGAGCAAGCAAGGATGCAGCCAGAATATGGTGAATAAATATAGAAACCTGAGTTTACCTATAAGCAGTTGCCCTGAAAAGATTAGGTGTAATTTAAAGCTGAGCGAGGATAAAAATTGATTTTTTGTAAAGAGAAACAAATGGGAAGCTGAATGAAGCTGGATGAAGTACCCCCGTGTAAAAACTAGGGAAAAAAACCATTGACTACTATTATACGTTCCAGATAACAACTTCAAAGGGGTCAGGCAGGAAAATCCAGGGATCTGGCTCTAGAGAAAACCCAAGATTTTATAAAAATGGATGTTAGCAATCACTCAACTTCAATGCAAGACATGGAAGTAACATAATCAAAAACCTGAAAGAGCAGCTTTCACACTAGGGGATGAGAATCTGTAGTGAAGCTTTTCCAGCCTGTTTCTCAGAGGAACATATACTGTGTACAGTGAGAGTGAACAATAGTTCTGAGAGACCAGGAAAATTAAATTCTAGCACTGCAAATGGAGCTCTCTGTGTCATGGATTTTCCTGTCACTGGTTGGGATTTCAGGAGCTGCTGTTCAAGCTGAAACCCAGAAAAACCAGCTGGTACAGAAGAGAACCACAGGATGTTTTGAGTTGGAGGAACACCAAGTCCAACCCTTAAGTGAATGGCCCTTATGCAGGGATGAATCCCAAAACTTGGTGTTAAATGGCACCATGCTTCAACCAGCTGGGCTAATGTCATGGCCAGACTCCGGTGGAGATGTGTATGTGCCAGTTAAATAACTGTCACATTTGAGGGGCGCAGAGAAGTATTTTAGAGCAGTATTTATAAGAATTTGTTTGTGCAAACTATCTGTGTTGTCTTGGGCCATTGGAAAAAGTTGTATAGAGCTAAAAAGCTGCAAGCCTTAGAAAAGCCTTAAGTCATCAGGTTCATCTGCAGCACACAAGTACTGAAATCCTGCACTCTACTGGCTCATCAGCACCACCATGCATTTATCCATTTTGCAGCTTTGTTAATTTTAAGGCAGCAAGAGGTTTACTCTATGAGTTTGCCTAGTTATACTGCAGTCTGTGTCATGTCAGAGGAGACTTGTTTCTACTCTGCCTCAAGAGCTGCAAAACCTTAAAAAATATAAATAATACTTTACGCTACAGAGTGTTATTGCATCCATCTGAAATGCTGGCAGAACACACAAAAGATGCAAAAAACCTCTTCAAGAAGAGAGGTAGATCAGACTCCTGAGAAATATTCAGGAAACAGGTTGCCTAGAGAAGCTGTGGCTGCTCCATCCCTGGAAGTGTTCAAGGCCAGGTTGGACAGGCTTGGAACAGCCTGGGATAGCAGAAGGTGTCCCTGCCCGTGGCAGGGGGTTGGAACTGGAAGGGCTTTAAGGTCCTTTCCAAGCCAAGTCATTCTGTAAAACAAGGCAGATTGGTGGCTAGAATAAAAACACAACCAATTCACCCAGGTACCAAAACAGCAACTGCTTTCCTAATGGACTTCTATTATTTCTGAAAATATGTCAGCCTGGGATATTCTTAAATGAGTTCAAACAAGTACACAAGCAGACACAGCATTTATTCCAGTTCTCTGAAAATAGTACCACAGCTTAAATAAGAAATGTAACACCTTTGAGTCAAGAGTCAGAAAACAGTATTTACACAAGGTTAACAAGAGAAAACCAGTCCAAAAGGAAACAAAAAAAATCCGTCAAATTCGCAAGGGAGAATTTCTTTTGACTAACGTGAAAGCTGGACAAGTAAAATATAACGAAAATACTCCAATGTGGTGGCTTCATTCTTTCCTGTGATTGTGAAAACAGCCTTTTCAGGAGGTTGAAAAAGGCTGCATTCACACTGCCTGTCTGAAGNTAAAAAAATAATTTGAATTTTTTGACCTACAAAACATGTGCAAACAGTCATGCACAGAAAACAAACTATTTGAAGTATATAAAACTGCTAAGGTACAAAAAGGCAATTTATGATTCAAAAAAGATAGGTTAGGATAGAAAACCTGCTTAATTTCAGCCTGCTATTCACCTCCCAGTGCCCAAACTGAAAAACATAGACGTATATAGGAAAAATAGGTTGTTTTAAATGTATTTAAATGCAAACAAAACATACATACCAAAGGAAATGCCAGAATCCTTGCTGGTACGACCCTCCCAGTCCCAAAACACCCTGTGAGACAACCCTTTTTTCCTCCCATAAGCTCTATGATTGTTTTAATTGTTGATCCTTCAAGTTATTTGGGAAAATGACACATTTTGTCTTGGTTCTGAAAAAAACTTGAACCATTAATATACAAAGATTAAAATATCTGCTTTTTAAATCCAAATTGTACAACTGCAGATTCAGCCCTGTGCTGTGAGCCAGCAAATCTCTCACTGAAGTGCCTACATTTTTTGATCATAAAAGACAGACAGGATTATGCCCACAATGCTTTTGGGAATGATTCTACAAACTTTCTGCATGAAATAAATGAGAATTCCCATCTTGCTGTTTACATTGATCTATTTTTTCCTCACTTCCCTCACTAAATAAGACTATGCAGGCAAGTTGGATGATGTATTGCTGCACTTAAGCTTTCAAAATAATTTAGCAATATTTTTTTTTCTTCAGTTTTAAAGAGCAAATTTTTCTTCCAGATATGTGTTAGCAGCTTTCCCACAAGTCATATTCCTATAATGGTGGTAAAATGTTTTTGCTATAGAGCATAAGTTTATAGAAGAGCTTTGTTGCTTTGGAAATTTTCAATGCCCACATACAAC
Source organism: Chloropsis cyanopogon (assembly GCA_013400585.1). Classification (NCBI taxonomy): domain Eukaryota; kingdom Metazoa; phylum Chordata; class Aves; order Passeriformes; family Irenidae; genus Chloropsis; species Chloropsis cyanopogon. Next base: position 6,493 of record WEZZ01009886.1, read on the forward strand.
TACAGCTTGTGACACCAGTACAACTTGCTTACTGGAAATTCTGTGTGTATCTGTGCCAGATATTGTGAAACCAATCATTTGAAAATACATGTATTCATTAGTTTAAAAATAACCTTTGAGTTTGGACTACAACACTTATATTCCATGCAGTTTTCCAAATAAATAGCAGTCTTTCCACATAGCACTTTAAACAGAAGGTATGAGTAAAAGTATAAAGTGGGCACAATAAAAAAATAATGGAGTTATTGACCAAATTTCAAGCTGGAAAATGAGAATATTTGCAAAGAAAGTGCACAAAGCTGTCTTTTTTTTGCCTTGGATGAACTCAAACATAAGTCCCTTTTTCTGCAGCTTTGAGAACTGAGAAAAATCTCTGAGGCAAGTACTTTATAATAATAAAATCCTCCATCACAACCTTATTTTTGAATAACCTCTTAGCATGTTCCTCTGTTGTAGTCACTCCTTGTCTGCTGAGCCCCAATTTTCTGAACAATAACTGAGGTTTCTCAAACAGCTCAGAAAACTGAGAGTGAGAGGAGAATTTAATTTAACATTCCTGTCATCACACTGAATCAGAAGAGTCTCACGAAGAAATAAGACATAGCTCTCACTCCAGTACCTATGCCATAACTCCAAGTCTCTGTGAAAACCCAGCAGAGACCTGAAACTGGCAGGTGTCATATTTAATATGTGTGCAGTCACATTCCAAACAAATAACTACACTCCAGGAACAAGCTAATAATTCTCCTGAGTAAAAGAATCCAGATATGTACTTTGGACTGCAGAAGAGATATTCCTTCAAAAGACTGTCTATACAGGCCACCTCTTTTGTTCAGTCATTCAACCTTTCTACAAAATCATCAGTCTTGTCTTTCACTAGGAACTCAGTGTTGTAACAACGGCAAGACTCTGCTTTTTCCAGAACAGAACTAATCATTCAAATTTTTCAATTATTTCAGCTGTGTTGTGGGCACTCTCTGCTGCAGCAGTCTGGTGAGTTCGGCAAGCCAGAGGAAGCTGGGGCTGCTGCAAGCCCAGTGCCAAACCAGCAGGGCCAGTTTGCACAGAGTTTGTATCTTGGGCTCACCTTCAACTTACAGCTGCCTGTCAAGGGCTACAGAGCAGCTAAGGGACACTGTGGGGGATACCCCACCACAACAAACAAACCAAAAATATTTGTTCCCTGAAAGGTACCCAGGATTCCCTTCCTCTGTGGCCTTACTGCCTGCATCCGTTCTGCTGCAATACCCGGAGAGGTGGCAAACACTAAGTGGATGTGATCAAATCTCCACTCTTGATATGTTCCAAAGCTGCAGGAAATCTCAGGGTTGATTGCCAGCCCTGGAAGATAGTAATTTTTTAATAGTTTAAGGTAGACTGAAAGCTTTTATAGCTGAGCTATACCAAGAAAACAGTAAAACTATAACATTTATAACCAAACCAGGTCAGAGTAATTTTTCATGTATTACAAGACACATTCTATCTCTCCATGGCAAGGTTACAAAAATTCTATAACATCTTAGCTAAGTCAAATAAAGTAATTTTAAACTTTGTTCCGTTACATTTAAGATACAGCCTTACATATAACCATTCCCACCTTATGGTTCTAAGGATTGTTTCTTACACATAGAGCACAAATAATACTTCTGAAGCAAAACATTGCCAAAGCCTAAGGCTTAATGCTTTCAGACTGATTTTCAGTGGTGTTCAACACATGACACTTTCACTGTAGGACAAATCAATCATATCATTAAATCTCACTGGTTATAATCTAGGACAATTCTTATCTACTTTACCTAAGAAAAGAATTATATCAGTTTCCTGTTCTCTCTGTTTCTTTCGAGGGACATTAAGATGCTACTGATAATTTTGGTACAGAGAAAGGAATAAGCATATTGACATTTATTCCAGCAAATCAATATACCTGGTGTCTGCTATGTTTTGTCTGTAGATTTACCAGTTTAATTTTACTTTCTTAAGAAGTAATTGTTTTACCTTTGTGCTCAGATATGATGCTGTGAAACAAAGTTATATCTGTGAATTTACTCAGTAAATCAACATCCTATATATTAATTTTTCTTTGTTAATTCACAGTGAGGATACAGCATCCCTTTACTGACAGATGATATTATTAAATATTTAGCTCACACAGTAGATAATTGGAGTGTTTCTGCCATAAGTATTAATTTACTCATGCTGGTGATTCATGCTGATCCACATGAGGAAAACTGTAGCTAAATTCATACTTTAAGCTGTAGGAATCAGCAGCTGAACCAGAAGATAGAAATTGCCATCTAACCCACACAGCTGCAGAGAGATGGAACACAGGCACCTAAACAATTCATCACATTTTCTTTATCCACAATTTAATTTTTTTTGCAACTCCTCTTGGGATGCACAGTACATTGTTGGACTGTATATTGTTATTTCCCTTTTCAAATTCTAACTCTGAAAAGAATAGTGTATTACTTAAATATAAAGTTAACTTAGGCTTTTTAAATTGAAAATGTTTGGGTACTGATTTATAATTCTGTATATGACTGGTGTTTCATCTAACCTGTGATGGTTGGAACATGGATAAACTAGCAAAGGCTTCCTGTGCTATTAATCCACAGCAAAATCCGACTATTGCCTAGAGGAAGACACTAGTTTAATGATATACAAATTCTTAAATGAGCTGGTTTCCATTAATATTGTGTAATAAACCAAACTCAAATTCTCCTACTTCAATCCACATTTACTCAGCCCCTTTAGAATCCTGTGTTATAGACTGAGTGTAGCTTAGAGAGCTGTGTCTGAGCAGTATTAGAAAATGGAATAGATTTTAATTCTATAAAGCCACAACCCAAAAGCTTCAGCCTATGCACAGTCTCATGCTCTCTATGGCATGGATGGATATGATTGTTGGATCTCCAGAATCTGCATCCTATTCCCTCCCCTCAGCATAGTGCCTTTTGTGTATTCAACTGGAACAAATGCAGCAAGCAAAATAAATACCACAAAAACACTTTGGCCATCTTTTTCTTTATAGGAGGAATGTAAATCTTTATCTGTTCAGATTATTGTTTTAAAAACTGGAGGCATCTCAGATTAGGCAGATGCCATAGAATGTCTGCCAGGGCTGATAGTTCCTGACAATGGGAGCAAAGTCTCTTCACTTAACACACATTTTCATGGTGGTTGAACAGGCAACTGCAGTTTCATGATTTCTTCCATTTTCATGGTATCTTATACAGGAAGAATAGCAATATTACATGTGTGTACATTAATAGATTAAATAATTTTTCCTGCTTCTTGCTGTTTGCAGAAAAATATTGATATTTGAGTTACTTGGATACAGTTCACACTGAAAACTAGGTTGGCACGAGGAGTGTGGCAACCTCCCGTAAGGATTGTGGAATTGCACAGACATAGCGGCACAACACTGACATTTGGGTGGGAAGTGGAATTAGGAAAACACAAACCAAAAATTTTCCTAAGATTCTTCTAAATGGATAATGCCCCCTAGAACTTGACTATTTATAAGTTGTCTATATTTTACCTGGAGGTTTCCCTGATACTCTCTTGCTGCTCAGACACTGGAAATAGTAATCCTGCATAAATGACTGAGTGAAAACATGACTTGAGAGATTACTTTACACAGAGATCCTGTGAGCACCTTGTCAGCTGTCCCTCTTGTACATAAGGTACAAAACAAAACATAAACTCCTGTTTCCCAACATTCCCCCCTCTGTCAAACAGATATCAATTCAATATTCATCTGGGTTTCTTTCAGAGGGAAAGAAAAAACAAAACCTGTTTTAATTGTTTGGTCATCTGCCCTGTGGATGGTTTCTTCATCCTTTTCACACACATTCATGGTTTGTGAGCACTGCTAATCCACACAGCTACCAGCTGCCACTTTGGTTCCATCAGCAGGCTGATACACTGGGTTTGGGTAATCTTTTTTATGTATTGATCTTTCTCTTGAAGCTAACACTCTTCTATCAAAAATCATGAACCTGATGTTCCAAATTTAAACAGCTGCAGAGTCATTAATTAAAAAGTAATGCATGGTAGTAATTTAAAATATGTGCTTCAATATTTATGCACCTCTCTGAATTAGGAAGTGAGTATACAGCACTCATTAACGGAGATTTAATTTAATTTGTCAATTTTTTTGAGTTAAACTTCACTAGATTAAAAACCAACAGTAAACAAGGAAAGAAACAGCTGCTGCTACAGCTGCTGCTTTGTAGCCTCTTCAGTTTGGCTCTCCCCAACATGTACATGAAACTTATAAATTACATCAAAAGATACATTAAAAAAAATATGAGAAGTTGTGCAAATGCGGAGGAGGAAGAAGAGAGAGAGAGAGATGGTTCTTAGCAGGACATGAATTTCTTACCAATAAATTGTCATTTGAAAAACAGCAGGTGACAATGTAATAAAAATTGTGTAGCGAGCTGAAATGAATACAAATGCCAGGAATATACTGGAAGTGTCCAGCAGTTCTGCTTTGCAGTGAGCCTGCTTGAAAACCATTGCTCTGCAGCAGGCATAAACTATTCAGCAGAATTAAATATTTAGCTGTGCATCACCATATCTCAGTCCTGGGCCCTTGTGAGCCCACCTTTTAGCAAACTGACAATTCTGAGGCAATACCATGGGGCCATTAATTGCCACCATGGTGGTGGCCCCAGCATGACCAGAGCTTTGCAGTGTGCAGCAGAATGTTTGCAGAAGAAGCGTTGTGGTTTGCAGAGGTGGGTTCTCTTTGAACACTGAGCACAACTAGAAATAAAACACCAGATATTTAGAAAAAAAAAGGAGTATGAAGAGTGATGTGGTTTAAGGTCAGCTGAAAATGTTTCACTGCAGTGGCTCATGCTGAAGCCTCTCAGACAAACAAGCAGCAGCTGAAAGCAAACAGAATGGTTAAATGAACAGGAATGAAATGGAATGAGAGCCTGAGTGAAACATTAATGTGCTGGAGACACAGCACTCTCCACGTGTTTAATACCATGTATGCCCAGGTACAACCTGCCAAGGCACCATCCAGTCAAGCACTTGGGCACCATGAAACCTCCAAGCAGAGAACTGTGCACTATCAGACAGTTAAACACTTTTGATTTGTTCTGACTAATACAATCTTAATTTCTGGGAGAAACAAAATCCACAAGTCTGTTTAAAACAGAAAAGCTGTAATGCAAAACTGAAGGAAAATCAGTGTTTGTAAGATCAAATGTAAAAAAAGGAGATATATTCAAGAAAATACATTCCCTCTGTTTCTTCTTTCTGAAGGGAAGTAAAGCTTCCCACAAAAAAATGTGAATAAGGGGAAAAATCAGAAAATACTTACTACAATAAATACAGCAGTCTGCTGTGTTCAGTTTGTAAAGCCTGACTTGCTCTTGGCTCTGTACTACAAGTGTGTTAATTGTTCCCTTTGGAGAGGAGCCACCTTTTTGACAAAAAAAAAGTAAAATAGCTTTTGCATGTTTTGTACTGCAGTTGTTCTACAAATCCCCAGCAAACTATTTTTATTTTTGATACTTGTTAAACTGACATGGGGAACCAAAAAAAAAATCTAATTAATGCAGCTATTACTAATTGCAGATAGTTCTACACAAGCACAAGTTTCTTTAGCCCTCTGTGCTAAAGAAAAATATATGAGTATGGCCTGGAAAAATTAAAATAATTTTAATAACTAAAGAGTTACAGTGGTAAAATGTAGAACAAAGTTATGTTCTACAGTTGTAAGTCATAAGAACAAGTCATAAATGTAACTATATTAAGGCCCTATTTCTTTCTCCTAAACCTAACATAGTTTAAAAGACATGGAGGGAGAAATATACATGAAATAATGCATTATTTAGGTCATGAATTCCTTTCTACAGATTTGTATGCCGATGATATTAGACAGCAGAGTCAGTCTCAGCTGAAAAATGCAGGTCAAGTATTTTGGCATGAGATTCATTCTTTTTAATTTTCTGTCCAACCTACAATTCATGCAGCCTTGTATCATCAGCTTCCAGTAATTCTCTTTTCATCCTTTACCTCAGTCTCTAAGTTTTCTTTCTTGGAGTATTTGTTATAGTATTAGAGGTTTCAATAATCCAGACCAATAACTTCCAACCTCAGTATATCTGTTAGCTACCTGTTATCTAATACTATATCCAGTTTGCTAGATTTTTTTTTTTTTTCAAAGAGCAGCTTCATTGCTGTTTCAGTATTCTGGACTGGAAATTGTCAATCTCCTCTTCATCCTTATTATGACACTTAATTTCCGTTTTTCTCAGATATGCTTATTTTCATTCCAACAGTTATCCTGCCTCCATCCTCATGCTCCATGTTATCAGCCTTGCTGGAAACCGAGTTAATCTATTCCTTTAGTTCAGGCACAATATCTTGATCAGCTCCAATCTCACCCTTATTGTCCAAAAAAAACCTCACCATTTTATCTTATGACTAAAATTCCATTTAATGAGATTTAATTTCCCTCCTAAAATATGATTGTGTTTTTCTCTTGACAATTGTTGCTTAAGTCTGATAGTCCCTCCCCTTTAAGATCTAGCTTTCTATGGGATACATCTTCCTCTGTGGGCTGCTTGTAATTTTCCTTATATCCTTTCTGAGACAGTAATGCTTCCATTTATCATTGCACTTTGCCCCTCAGGGAAAGTTCCCTTCAGGCAAAGTTCCTTTCCCTTCATTGCCTTCCCACTCCCTTCTGGAATACAATACAAAATGGATTATTTTCAGTGCTATGCTCCCACCACAAATATTTGCCATGAGTCACTCATAGCAGTTGCAAAATCCCTCTAAGTTTCTTGACCGGAAAACTGAATAATTTAAAAAGAGAAAATGTAGAAATATGTAAAGTCTACTCCCTGAAATTATAACCAAACAAAAATAAAAGAATGATACCTCAATATCATCCATCACACAAAAAATTATCATAACTCAGACAACATATATTTTTTAAAGAATGCAGAGGAATAAAACATCCAGCAGTGAGTTAACAATTCTGGGCTACCATTGGAAGGTTCAGTAATGAAAACTCTTTTGCTAAATAATGTTTTCCATTTTTGCAAACGTGATTTCCCCTAAATTCTTCACTTTGTAGCAAAACATATTCAGATTAAAGTTGCTATAATGCTACTATGACTTCTGAAAAGAAAATAACTTTCAAGGACAGGAATTTATTACTAGATAAGGATAGATGTTTGTGTACCTTTCTTTTCCTAACTGTGCCAGCTCAAATAGCATCTTCAGACTAAACAGCTCCTCTTTCTCCCTGCATCAGGAAAAGATTGCACCTGGAAGATTTTCCAAGTAGTCCATTAGAATTGTTGTATTTTATATCAAACAGAAAATTCTCTTTCAGAGAACAGTCCCTGTGTAGGAGCTGTGTACTTATGGTGTCTATTAAGGAACACAAACAGCATCCAGTGCACGTAAAATGAGAAAACCCCAATTTTTTTGCCATGACCTACAGAGGAAGAGTCTCCTGACTAGGTTAGGAGTATTCTCAGTCCTAATCACTCTCCAAAGCTACATCTTCAAAGCTGCACCTTTGTTATTTCACCCTGGAGGAGTGCCTCTGCCCTTCCTGCACGGGGCCAAGAGCTCTGAACCACCGTGCACCTGATGCTGCAGCCAACTGTTTGTCCTGGCTGAAATCCTGTATTTTGCTTCCTCCAAATATTCCCTCAGCTATTTTAATGTAACAGGCAGTTTATCTTTGAATTGAATCAGCATTAGCTTCTGCACAGAAGGTGCCACTTCAGTTTGAACTGATGCTCTTTCTAGTGAGATTGAGAATTTCAGCCAGGAGAATTTCAGCCAGGATGCACAAGATATTTCACTGCGAGAAGATCTGGAGTAAGAGAAGTTTTTGTGTACATAATTTAGATTATATTGAATTTAGATTCTACTGCAAGCACTTTTAGGTCCTAGATCTCATTTCACAGGTGATCTTCAGTATTTATTTCACTTTTATCCGAGTACAAAACCTTGACTAGCACAGCAGTTGTTCAGTCTCTTTGTCCACTGCCATTTTAAATATTATGTTTGTGACTTACATGCAGTTCTGTGCCACTAGACAAAATATTGCCCATACATTTTTAAAATAAACAGCAAAGAAAAATAACTAAATAAATAATCAGAGGAAATTTCCTCAAATAAATATCCAAGGACAGTACCTAAATAAATACCATATGAGTAAATATAGGAGAATTCTGTGAATTTCTTTAGAGGTCCATTATGTTGAACAATGACCCCCTAGGAATTGTAAGCCCTACTGGTCTCAAACCAAAGTAAAAAAACTGCCTCCTCCCTCCATCCTTGTCACTGTTCTAACAGAGAAACCCGGTTTTCAGATTATGCCTTTCTGAAAAACTTCTCTTAAAGGTGCACTGTTAGGGTGACATGCCTTTACTAAGGAGTTAACACCATGGAAAATCAGATTAAATAAACCCCCAAAGATGTACCTACAACTGCTTTTGTTTCTTAGAGTTTGCAATCTTGCATGGTTAAATGAGCACCCAAAAATAAAACTAACTAGAAACAGAGATCAGCTTTCTATTATTATATTATCTTTAAAGAGAGAAAAGGGTCGCCAAAAAGAGAAGCAGGGAATTATACAGCAGACATTTCTAGGCTGTTGCAAATTTCACCTTTGAGAAACCAGAATCTCTCTGAGCTTTTGGGCATTATTAATAAAGAGACATCAACCAGGCAAAATGCCTGCAGCCCTGGCAGCCCTTCTGCTGCCTCAGAGCTGTTAAGCACCCCACACCTGCTCAGCCCACCTTTGCAACTCACCTGCTAATTTCAGCCACAACATATTTAGAAATTGTGCTAGAAAGAGAATTCCAGGGTGTTCTTCGCCTGTTTAGCAGAAACAAATGCACAGTTGGCTGGTCTTGAAATAAGGTTTCATTTTCAGGATCTTAGCCATCTTAAAAGAAGTCTAATAAAATGCTGCACAGTGAGCCTCAGATTAGATAGACTCTGCAGTAATGTTTATATATGGAAATATCCTGTGCAGTCTTGTGATAAATTTTCTGATTTTTGAGAACAGCTTTTTTCTAATAGCCCTTCTGGAAAACTTAATTTTAGAATGGCAGACTGAGAAATCCATGCCCCATCACATAACACTATCTTCAACATGTATTGGTGCACACACACATATATGCAACATATATGTGTGTGTGTATGTATTTCCACATATTTTCTAATATTCATAATGTACATTTATTTTTATTTTTCTGATTATTTGGAGAGGAATGTTGTTTTCCAGGAGGCTTGCATAAAAGAAACAAACTTTAAAACCTGAAGTTCCCCTTGAAAAGATGTTTCTTTCTCAGAACAGGTATTCCCAAAGTAGTTTTAAATATCTTAGCATTTATAGATGCTTTATGCACTATTTAGGTAGAAAAATCAGAACTTACTTGGCTCATGGTTTACTTGCTCATCAATCTGACAAAATCCACAGGGGAGGCTTGCAGTGGAGAACACAGAGTACCACAACAATGCAAAATCCTGCTGGATTAATTCATTTAATGCACATCAGCAGTTTAAATTAAGCTAACTGACCTTACCACAACTAACCCAGATTTGCCACCTGTAAAATGAATTTGTCAGCTTCTGCTAGAGATCCTGAGCCATAATCTGAGCCCAGAGAAGAAAAGCACAAGATAGAAACATTCTAAATCTAATTCTAAATTTGAATTTCTGTATAGTCACCCTTTCTCTTACAAGTCACCTGTTCCCTCCAGTCTACCCCCAAGTGCTAAGGGCACAGACCTCATTAAGTTGCAGGAAAGAACTTCCCCACTATCAGAAGTTCTTGTCACATTAAACCAGGTAGTTTTTCTAACAACTAAATCCTAAAACATGATTTAGTCCATTAAAGATTCTATGATCACAGGAAGGGCTGATTTTACAGCTCACTATAGAACGAGGTTTCAGCAACACCCCTGGATTCTTGCTGCTCTCTCACTGGAGGTCTGGTTGGGAATTGTGACCTAGAGGAAATGTTTCAGAAGGTCTTCAGGGTTACAGAGCACAAGAATTAAATCTCCAGCTGGTGTTGCCAACTAAGGGTTTTTACCCATTCCAAGTTCTGAAAAGATATCCTTTTAATAAGATATAAAGTCTTCAACACTAAGGACTGTCAGTTAAGGAGAAACTTACACTGAACACTTGTTTTCACCATAAAACTCATAAATAAAACAAGAGCAGAATGACTAACATGTTCAATCAATATTACAATTACCAGGGGTCAATTAGAGAGGTTTTGGCTATCAGTTTCAAACATTTCTTCTCTCAAATAAAGATCCTCCTACTGACAGCATATTCAATGTCAAATATCTAAACAGAAACATCCCATAAAGACTGCTTGATTTTCAAAGCTGTTGTTTTTTCCTTTAAAATATACTGAAGCTCACATACCATAACATCTTTTCTTCACAATATTATAGATATTTTAAATTAATTTTATCATATTTTTCCCTGAAATATATAGATTTTATAAAAAAACCCATAAAAACTACATTAAAATCCCCTGAAAACCCAGAATTAAGCCTTCATACGTATGGAATTCTAAAATGCCTGTATGTGGTCTCTGTAAAATCTGACTTAATGGATTTCATTTGTTGAAGAATAATTATGGTAACATCCCTCAAATAAGAAGCTATGAATATAACTGATGGTGCTTTTAAGGAACTTAGCTTGACACCGCTTAAATAATCAGAATTACATGTTTATTTCAGCATTTGAATTCTCTATTGTTTCTTCCTTTCTTGAGAGCATTATCATCTCAAAGCTAGAATACTGTGGAAAAAAGAAATCCAGTTTAGACACTTTGCCCTTGGAGTTAGATTATTAATATATTCAGGGTGTTAAGTTTTTTACTGAAAAATGCAAAGATAATGAAACCAAAGAAATGCAATGGTGCAGCCCATAAATAAACACCAGTTTCCTCTTTAATTCTTGAGGATATCTCCAGGAGTACATCATGATTTTCAGGTTTTAATTCCTACAAAGTGTATGCAAAGAATAACATTCTTTCAACCACAATGACATAACAGATTTTCAGTCCATACCAACTGTTACAGCTCCACTGACAACACAAATGTTTATATGGGGCACCCAAGAGTCTTAAAATGGAAAACCACTGAATTTTATTGCCTCTCTCCTACAGCCTGACCTTCAGTCAGTTTGCAGAGGCACCCACGTCAGATAATCCGCAATACCATATGCTGCTTTAGCTCCTAGTTTATGATTAAGTTACACTTCTAAAAGCTAAAAAAGCTTAGATATAGGTATGCCACTGTTCCTGCTTCTGAAATTCAAGCATTTCCATTTTAGACTCTTCTGGTCTTTCCATCCCACTCCAGTGTCTACTTCAACTTTTTAGCAAAGTGATTGTTTCTCAAGGACCTTAACAGAAGACATTTCCTGCTCATATCCAGATGAATAGTTCATTAATATTCCTGTGCCCTTCACAGAAAGTTGTTTTCATGTTCTAATCATCTTTCCAGAGCACAAAAACATAAACCAGGTCATTATGAGTTAATTCAAATCAATGTCCAATGACTTTCTAATTTTCATTTCACACTTGATAGCCTTAGTGTCGGCTTTTGGCAACAGCTCCACTGAAACACTCTTATCAAATATTTTGGGAAGTTGTTTCATCTTTCTGAAACCATGCCTAATCAAGAGAGCAGCAGCATAAACACACACATCATTTCATAGGAAAATGCCTGGAAGTTGGAACTGTCTTCAGTTTAAACACCTCTGCTCTAAAGCTTCTCTGGGATTTATGCCGAGCAAATGCAGGACAGGAAAATGTCAATAAAGATTCAGGCTTAAATTCCATTTGGAGCATACTTTCAGTTCTGTTCACTTGCAGGATGTGCTAAGTAGCAAAAAAAGGGATGTATTTATGGCTTACATAGCACAAACCATACAAGGACTTTAGGACTACAAGTTTTGGTATGCACTGAAAAGAATTGTTCTTGTGGGTTTGGAATTAGTCCTTGAAGAAAGAATTAGTGCTCTCTGTCACTATAAGATTTTATTTTCCTTCTGTTAAATTGGGTAGCAAAAGTTTCCTTCCCAAAAGGATTTTAGGCATTAATGAGTGCCATACTCTTCAAACAAGCACGCATTACTCTGTTCTATTTAGAAATAATAAAATTCTGTTTTGGTGGTGTTTTTCCTCTACAATCCTTATATTTAAAGGATGTCTAACTACATCTTTCTTGATTTTAGTTTACTAAGTAATGGTTGACTGAAAAAATGTACATTTTTGAGATATACTTTGACCTTTATCTCCAGATTTAGAGTATTATTTTCATTTTGGTTGTGGAGGGTTTTGGTTGGTTGGTTGGTTGGTCGGTCATCCTCTTGATGATGCTCTAACCCTGTGCTCTCAGATGGAGAATTTAAAACCCAGTGTTGTTTTCAATGTTTAGACAACTTCTGCTAATATAAAAGGTTGTTACAATCCTCTCAAGGCTGTACTGACATTTCTTGGTTATTTCAAATATAACTCAACTCACTCTTTTATATATTCCTTATTTTACAACATTGCTACCCAAGTCACTTCTAAAACATAGGAATAAACTTTGTTTTCATTAATTCTACCCTTACACTTCTAGGCAAACCTTTAATTATTCATTAATTATATCTGTCAATTCTAAGTGTTTTCAGAATCATCCAGTTAAAAATGGTGGACTGGGATGGTTTGGATCTGAGGCTCCTTGGGGATTTTATTTTCCCTGAACCCAAGGGGGGGATTCTCTTGTATCTAGAAATCATCATGTTATTCCAAGGAGACAAATTCATGATTTATTACATAATGATACCCAAGTAAGCTGTTCATTCAAATTTAATTACTGCTTACAAGCATGACGTGAATCAGAGCATTGGTTTCATATTATTCTGTTGTTTGATTTTTTTTTTTTCCTGTTTAAGCACCTATTACATTACTAAATTCTGGACTATTGTGGGATGAAGTTACACTAAGGCTCTATGTAATTATTTTACTACTACTTTTACATTCTGTGGATTTTTTCCAGTTTCATTTCTTTCTTTCAGTATAACACTCCTTACTTTTTAGATTGCTGTACTCTAACTACTGCCATGTCACTGTGAAAACAAAGAGGTTTCTGTGTTTATAGAATCTTTCCTCTATTCTGTGTAATTCTTTCTTTTCTGCTGTTTGAAATCTTTGAAATGAGATCTCATTATTAGTTGCTAATTAATTTCAACATTAATCTGAAAAATACTTTGAGAATTGCTTCACTGGCTCATATGGATTTCTCATGGTATAGGCCTTAAGGGCAGATATATAAATGAACAATACTAACATGAAAATTATTTGATACAAAAGTTTGGACACAACCATTGCAAATGTTATGTATTAATACTCCACTACTCAGATTCAAGATCAGAGGCAGAAGAACTGAAAGATCACTTGAAAAGACTTCAAGATGAAAGTACAAAGCTGTCAAAAAACCACCCCCAATTCTGTTTAACATCCAATTCCGAC
>WEZZ01009886.1:20051-41404 GCA_013400585.1 Chloropsis cyanopogon
CTCATCCTTCCCCCCCCCCCCCCCCCCAATCATTCTAAAATTAGGAAACCAGTGTGCTATGACAAATTAACCCTGTAGATGGAATTCTAATTGAAAAACATGGAATAGCAGCAGGTTATGCTTTGGCCTTTCTCTAAAGAGTGAAATGCTTTGTTAAAGTGTAGTTTACTCTAAAGTTGTGTTTTGGTTCTGGTCACTGATACGTATGCAAATAAATCAAGATCAGAACATCAGCAGTCCAGGTCTCAATCCTGAACATAGTTTAAGCAAATAAATTACCAATCCCCCCTTTCCTCCCTAGCCAATTTACACAACCCATCCATTAGCATTGGTCAAGACTTTACAGATAAATTGTTTTCAATAAAAGTATTTGAATGAAGAGAGAGTTTGGGTTTTTTTTTTTGCAAACCACAAAGTATAGATAACACAAAAATGAGAGAAATCAACTTTCTAAATGTGATCATTCCCTATGATTTAAGTTCTATCCATATATGTGCTTTACCAATTTTTTCTTCTGATTTACAGACACACTTGACACATCTTGAAATGCTCTGTACCCAAATAAACTATATCATGGACTTTCTCATTTTTACATAAAACAGCTATTCCTAGTTGCTCTAAGGCATTTACATTTAATTTAAAGCCTAGCACAGAGTTTCTAAGTGTATATTCCTGATTTCAGAGGGATGCATGAAGCCATACATACCTCAGAACACACTCTGCTTTAATTTAGACAGCTTTTGCTTATGTATCATATCCAATAGCGATGCTCAGGAAAAAAAAATACCCACAAAAGAACCATGTACTTCAGAAACAATGGAAACCAAGTGAGATAAAAATAAATCATAGGTTTACCCTTTTAAGATTTAGGCACCAAGCTTTATGGTCAATAAAACACTATCATGTCTTTGAAAACTATTGTGTTAAATTAATGAAACATACATTTCTCTGCATGTGACATGTGAAGAGAAAGTTTCTCTACAGTGTAAAGGTTCTTCTGTCTGTTCCTTATGTTAAGTGTGTAATGGATTCTTTAAATGAGAGGTCAGGTTTGGGTTCCATTAGGCTTCCCTGTGAATGATAAGGCTGCAGCACAACAGTGGGCATTAAGGCCTCAAGATATCAATATGTCCATCGAGGAGATTTGAAGTAAAGAGTGCATTCACAAGAGATTTCTTTATGTGCAAAACATTTTGCAATAATTTAGTACACATAGGAACTGTAGTTATTTGAAAGATTTTTTATTATAAAACCTCTGAAGTTTCTTTCATGTCTCTGGAATTTGAAAAGTCCATGCTTTCTAGTGCTCTGTGGATAAAGAATTTTCTCTATGCTCATTTCCTCCCAGGCTGAGGAACCAGATGGCTTAGATCTACTTCTTTATAAAAATTTCAATTCTCTGCTGCTTATTGCTCATTAGGTTTAGTATGGCAAAACTAGTACCATTAACTACTACTGAAATGAGGAATTGCTTGAGAGTACTTTGCAGTCTGTGGAAAGATTCTTACTGCTGTGCTGCTAAAAAATTAATTTGACTCTTCATTAATTATAAGAGAACACATATCTTCTTTTAAACTATCATGACAATACAATGGAATGCTGTTTGGGATGAATAACAGCACAATACTGAATTTTTAAAATACCTCTTCTGAGAGTACTGTAGGAGGGAAGGTAAACTGTGATGGAACTGCCATATGGTGAGCTCTTAGTGCCAGCACTAACTGAATCCCCCAAAGCAGCATTTTGCTCTTAAAAAATAGGGAGGAAAAAAAAAAAAAGAAAACCTACTTGTGTGGAGAAGAAAAAGCCAACACCAATCCACGTCAGAACTGATCTCAGTGGAAGTTATCTATAGTGGTATCAAACCTGCTTTCCTAAGGAAACTATCCTTGAAAGGTCTTTCTGTCCTGAGCATTAGGTCTGGACAGATGCTGTCAGGCAGTGCAGGATTTCAATCCCACAGTCTCCAGTGCTTTTCCTTGCTTCCAGCCCTTGCTGCTCCATTGCTTTCCCTCCCCAAGCCAAGGAACATCACCTCCTCAGCAGCTCTTCCACAGAGGGCTCCCCTGGGATCTGACCCTGCCCTTTCCCTCTCTCTCTACCATGGGCACGCTCTGCAAGGTCAGAACTAAAGGCACATTCAGTCTCTGCCTTGCAACACCACAAGCATGAGATCCAAAGAAGAAACAGCATTCATTATATCTCTGCATATTATGGGGAGCACTGATGTCCTGGAATGCATCCTGTGCTCCATGGGAACTTCCGTATCCCACTACAACTCCACATTTTGTAACCTGTGTCCTCTGCAAATATCTGGCTGCAAAGCAAGAGAGTTAGTCATCCCCCATGAAGGCTAACAAGGCAGAACAAGGTCCCTCTGAGCCTTTCTGGGCACATAAATTCAAATTATTCTGTGAAGGCCTGACCTTGCTCTCCCATTGAAGAATTTTTTCGACTCCAGAGGAGTTTTATCCAGCTCTTGATAAAATCACAGATTTCTTTTTTTTCAAAATGCACCTGGTTTAGGTACTATCCTTAAATATATCTGCCACTGGGAACACTGAACCAAAAAAACACTCAAGCCCTAAGGTGGGCAAGTACACTTAATTTTCCTCATGACAAAGTAGAGTTCACCAGAACACCTTCAGCATTTTCAAGTGATGGGGCAACACATTACTGCTACCTTAAGAGAGAGCTCCCTGCAAAATCAATGTTTGCTTCAGATACGTCAAGAAAAGGATGCTCTTTCTAATTTTCTTCAAATCAAAAGACTAAAAAGTACAGAAATTCTAAGTCTTTTTAAAAAGGAAATTATTCTACTGCTATCTTAACCCTGTCTGATTTGTAATGAGAAAGCAATGTAATGAAAAACTTAAAATATACATTATAGGATGATTTATAGATTTGTGTTGTAAGAATGTTTGTTTTACAGGGAAAATGAAGACATTGCCATCTGCTCCAAAAAGCAAGACACTGAAAAGAAGACTATTGGGACACATTCAACTAGACAGTAATAAACAGCTCACAGATTCATATATTTTAGTCAACCAGAAGAATACTGGATATTCCTTACTAGAGGATTCGTTCATAAAATTTTTTCCAGCTTTGCATGCATGATAAAAATGTTGAGAAATGTACCAAAAAGATAAATATTTTTCTTTAAAATAATCTTTTCTGGAGTAGAGGGGAATACAGATTCCTTGAATAATGGAAAAACAAAGCAAAACAAGCCTTAAAACTTTTTTCAGAACTGTTTTCTTTAACTTAAAAGGTAGAGAATCAAAGTTTAATTTGGATACTCAGTATCAAGCTTCATGAGTCCAATAAACTGGAATGTTAACTATCTTGAGAAAAGCCACTCCAATGACATTTCTGTTTTGACCCGAGGCTGAGACAGAAACTAGATAGAATTAGGCTATTTAACTGGATATTTCAGAGTTTTAAAGAAATGTTGGTTTGGCATAAGGGGATCCTGTATTACAGGAAGTATTTCATGCATCTGTATTCATTCCAAAGTTATTTTCTGTATAATACATCTGTCTTCTTAACACAGAATCAGCCCTGGGAATGCCTGGAGGCCTAAGAAATGAAATAAATTTCATTTCATTCAGAAGAAGTAAATATGAAGAGAGAAGGATTCAGAAAACCTACTGTTGTGGGAAGGGTCAAGAAAAGTAGAAATGTCCTAAATATAAGAATTTTTTTGCCATGCACAAGACATTTGTGAGCGTGTGTCTTTAACTAATATTGATCTTGCCTTTCACATAAACAGCAACCATTAGGCTAAATTAATTTTTTTTTTCCAGATTTCTTTCGTGTTCTTGGTGTGAGCATTCCTGATACAGCGTTAGTTCAAAAGGAAATTTTCAGTTTCACAGTGTCAGGGGTCTGTGACAGATGAACAGAGCCAGTCCCAGGGCAGATAGTTCCGCTCCCACAGTGCCTAATAGCTGGGAAAGCAGGGTTTTCCAAACTGTGCTCGAAACTCACCTGGGAAGAGAGAATTCAAGCAGCATTAAAAAGAAAAACAATATCAGTAAAAAGCAGGAACAGCTGAAAGCAGTGACTCAGCTCCCCAGGCTAGGGCAGGGCATTGCAGGGTGAAGAAGGTGCAGTTTCTCCATGTGCTTCTCTCTCTGAGCCAGGAGCTGCTGATTTCTGCTACCTGCTGCTGGTTTTCTAGGGATTTTCTAGTTCAGGGGACTAAGTGTGCACTGTGGTAGCCACAAATTACAGACATTACCTGGTTTTGATACTACTGTGCTGAAAACACTGATGTCTGACTAAATACTGCAGGGAGATGTGAACCAAGATCTGGGCTTCTGGAGATTGTGTGAAATCCTAGTGGGAAGGAGCAAGTGGTGTGGCCAGTAGTGCAGTGCCAAAGACAGGAACTGTTCTGCTTTTGGTGGATGCAGGGAGGACAGAGCTCAGTGCTCCCAGTGAAGCCCCTGGGCTTTCACAGCCCTTTTCCCTGTCCCTGTTTGTGCAGCCACCAAACCTGCCTGCTTAGCCTTGTGGGCTCTCTGTCAACTCATGAGAAAAGCTGAGCTCTGAGACAATCAGGACCAGCATTTTAGCTAGAGCTGGGCAATATCTGGGAGTCTGTTTATCCACATAAGCCAGGAACACAAGGAATAAGTCAGCCAAAATCAGCACAGAAAATTAGGTGTATGAGAGAATTCATCCTGGAGGAAGATAGGGAGGAACAGAACCTATATACTTAAAAGAGGGAATTATGTTTTTCTATCCATTTCCAATTCTTTTTTTTTTTTTCTTTTCAGAAAACATAACTCACATAAGCTTTGAGGGAAGGAAAACTGAGAAAAGATTTCTGTAAACTCCTTAACTGGAAACTACTGGGTCTAAGACCACTCTAATCTGAACAGAATTACAAAAGCTTGTTTCTTTTAGGAAAATAAGCTGCAATTCATAATCATTTCCAGATGCATTAAACAGCCAGCACATTTCCAAAGTGCTCATTTATTTTAGAAAGATCAGCAAACTATAGAGCGAAATCAATCAGGTTACAACCTTACAATATTTTAGGTTTTTTGCCACTGAGAATAACAAGCTACCAGTGATTAGGATTGTTTTTCTTTTGAGTGATGAGGAAAGCTTCTGCATACAGAATAAGTGATGAATGCATTCTGATAGTGGAACGCTCCACATTCTCATTGAAGTTATAGAAATAAGATTTACAAAACTGACACTGGTACAAGATGACCAAGACTTTGGTGTAAAGGATGTTTTTTCATGACCTGTTTTTCACTTTGAGAGTGTGCATGCACTCAAGTATACACAGCAGCACTTAAGCATCAGACACATATTTATTTTTAATTACTTTGATACAGCTCTGAATATTACAGACCTGCTGGATAAGAAATTGCAAATACTTGCCAAATCCCAGTGATTTAATCAGGAAGGAAGTTCAGTCTCTGAATCAAGTGTATGACTATAAACAAAGTATCTTCTTGATTTTAATGAAGAGAAATAAGTAAGTTCCTCCTCAGCTTATACAAGCTTATACTGTATATTACCTTTCTTCAAACTGTACCTCTTGGTTGAACAGGTAAGGTTTTGGTCTAATGTCCCTTTTTAAATTTTGAGTTTAAATCAAATCCCTTCAGCCTTTCAGTAATAGAAATTAAACAAAATATTTTAGGAAATGGTTCTTTCATTTTTATCTACCAATTGCAAAACGTTATGGGGGGGAAAAAAAAGCATCTGAAACTCAAATTTCTATCAATGGGAGCTGCTCAGAATTTCAAAACAAGGGGAGAAAAGTGGAGAAAACCCCCGGGAGCTGCAAGTTTGTGATAAATACTGAAATACCCAATCAAATGTCTACCTAATTGTGCTAAATTCATTGTGTCAGTCTAGAATCAAACTCTATATCCTGTTTCCCTGACACTGCAGTCAGTGGTTAAAGACAAGAACAACTTCAGACTGAAAGCAATTTAAAAAGTAAAGTTCATTTGTCTTGTAAAATGCAAAGTTCAGTTCTCATAATTGAAATGACTTCAGACAATGCTGGTGCCTTGAGCTTTTTGCAGGCCAGGAACTGATATAAAAGATTCTGTGGGCTGACTCTATTAATCATAACTGCTAGAGAAATTGAAAACACGCGCTTGAATATTCTGCTGCGATTCCCTGCATTTATTCTTCTGACAATTCTTTTTCTTGAGAAACCATTTATAAAGCTCTAATTATTCACAGCTCCATTTATTAAGTGAGTCTGAGGCTCTGCGATGGCTAGTGCTTTTTATCATTTCGTGATAACCACTGCACCATTTCATCAGGCATTGCACAGAAAGCAGAGGAGCCCTCTGCTCACAAAGACAGGAACTAAATGTTCTTGACCCTGAGATACATAAAACAAATGGAGGACTGCTACAAAATACTATCTAAATACTCCGAGGAAAGCTCTTTATACTGTTTCTTTTTGACCTAGTCAGATATTATTGATCCTGTTGTCAATCCCATTGACACAGAGAGGAGTTTGGAGCCCACCCACATGCTCAGTTTTTTCAGCAATTCATGAGTGATAACATATTTCAGTGTATCAGAGGCTCCAAGTATCATCACACTGGGGTCTGAACATGATGATTGTGACTAAGGAAAGCTTTGCTTACACTAACTGGGGCAGGAAAGGTATTCAGCCCCAGAGAGCTGCCTGCAAATCCCTCCAGAGTGCAGAGAATCATCAGGACTCCTGCAGCAACATTTCCAGGGGGTGAAGCGTTTACCTCAAGAGCTTGAGAGCCCCTCTGTCAAAATGCTGTGCCCTCGCTGACATTTATTAAAATAGCATGCAGTATCATCTCTTGTCTTAAAAATAATTTATTACGAGGCTAAAGTCTCTGCCAAGTGCCTTCAGGCTACCTCCAGCATATTTTTACAAGCATTTTCTAAAGTAATGTATATGCAAGCAATGCTCTTGAGATACAAAAGTGTAAAGAAAGCAAGCAGCACCTCTTTACTCTAGCTCAACACTGAGGCAGAACACCCAGAAGTTTGGGCTCAGCACACTCTCAGAGGCCAGGAGGTGTTGATTTGAGCAACAGGAGCCGAGTACCCTCCACTCTGGAACAGAGCTTTAATCCCAAATGTTCTGCTCTTCCTTCATCTGCGTCTTCTTCAAAAGCAGGTATCAAAAACACCTGCTTTGGAAGAAAGGAGATGAGCCTTCAAGTAAGGGAGTCTTGCCAGAGGTGGGGTTTTTTTTTGCTGCTGGAGTAGAGGTGAAATCTCAGCTGAGCTCTAACTTTCAAGCCCCTCTGTATCCTTACACAGTGAGCTGCCAGGATCCTCCCTGGGACAGGACCTGGCCCCTGGGGATCCATCCTGTGGTGCTGTCCCTCCACTGGGCACTATGCAAGGAGGGGTGGAAGGAACTGTGTTAAGGAGACTTCTTACTCATCCCATTTCATTAAGGTCATTTTTGTACACTGAAAAATTATCATTATGTAATTTAGATGCATTAACTTCTGGCTACAGCTTCAATGTCTCTGAAATGGAATGGCCACTGTGCTATATATGAAGGGACTATTAACTCAGATTAAAGAGCAAACTTGGCAGCTACAGCACATACACAGGATGAATTTTTATTTTGAGGCTTGTGCAACACAGCAAATTCTCACTTGGCCAAAGGTGATCCTGTCAGATGACATCATGTCAGATAGCACTAAACAGCAATTGAATGTTCTGTGACAATGTTCAGCCACACTTGCACAGCAGCAAAACAGTCATCACACAAATGGGAACAGGGTGAAGTTAGCTGAGGGTGAGCAGGTGTCCTGGAGTGTAATTAGCATTTCACGGCCCTTGTGTTCCTTCAGACTAATCTGCCTTGAATTAGCAACCTGTACTGGCACACTGCAGCTGATAGGTCCCCCTGCATCTGCCATGCCTACCAACCCCAGATCATCCTCAGCTCTGGGACAGCTCCTTTCCTCTCCAACAGGCTAGCTGACAAGTTAGGCTGAATTTTCTAACGGTTTCTGCTTCTTACATTTTAAAATAATTTGTAATACACATCACATCCCATTTCCCCTAACATTCTTTTTAACCTATTTTGAAAGAGAGCAATCAAAGCCTCTTGTAGCAAATGTAGTTGAACATTCAAGATCTTGAACAGAGGGAGAGGAGCAAAAAATAAATCTCAATTTATGGTCTAAATCAAGTTTTCCATCTAGACTCAATTCTTTTCCCATTTCAACCTTTATGTGAAAAGAAATAGAACTCATTTTGAAACATTTAAAGACAGAGACATGGGCCTGTGGATACTTTTTTCCTGGATTCAACTCTGATAAGCCTATTCCATATTGCCAAGCTAAGAGTCAAATACACAAGCACAATTCCAATACGCCTTTTAAAGCCACAGACTATGTGCTTGGATTTAAATCTCTAGGTTAAAGTGCCTTTAGAGATAATATTTATGCTTTTGTTAGCATACAGCTAACCCAATTCCCCGGAAAAAAAACATAAGATAGACCAAAGAAGAATTGATTGGTAAATCTGCTTTAGTAAGCATCAATCTATTTTTCAAGAAGAAAAAACAAAGTATAAGTTCTACTACAAGAGATCTGTCAAGGAAGAAAGAGTTTTTCTCTATCACAGGAGGAGTTAGCAATGAAATTAAATTTAGAAATACAGGGCCATGTCTTAAAGCTAATATTACATGGGAAAAAGAAGATTTGAAATGTTAAAAAAAGGAGATACCAGAGTTACCAAAAATAAACATGACAACAAAAATCACCAGGAGCACCTGGCAAATGCACCCATCAGATTTCTGTCAATTAGGCTAGTGCTCAAAATAGAAACAGTGTTTCAATTTTTTCATGCCAAAATGTTATGGTATTATTTTTACTTCTATTTAAATTTAACTCACTGGTGCAGAAGATAGTGAAGAGCTGGCTCTTTTCTCTGTGCTGTGACCACAGCTCTGATTACAGTGGATTTGTCACAAGCTGTTGGGGAACCCAGAGCAAACACCCCAGCTGCCACAGCAGGATGTGGTGCCGAGCTAAACCTGCCAGGCTTGAGACATGGAAAGCAGACTTCAATCTGCTCAGTTCCATTGAGAAACTGGGCAAAGCAAGTCTGCAAGTCTGTACAGACTGCAGGGTTTATCCCACCTGAAGAACTTCCCTCTCCTGAGGTTACACTTCTTTGGGACAAGATACCTGGTTGCTGTTAAACCTTGAGTTCCACAAAAGAAAGCAACAGAAATCCATCTCATAAAAGAGAAGGGAAATTATCTACTACTTTCAAGTAGTTTGTGTTAGCAACTCAGTAAGCCATTAAATAAACTTGTTCCCAGGCTTGAATTCCTCAAGGTCCCATTGAAAAGAAATTAGGAGCTTTTTATATGCAGAAAACTCCAAAGTGCATACTAAAATAATGTCTGAAAAATTATATAAATTCAGAAGCAGTTGGTTGACTAAAACAGCTTTGCCAACAATGTGTTTATGAATGTATTGGTTGTTATTAGAAAGTACTGGAGCTATTACAAAAGAATACAAATGCATTAATAAATCATAGCAATTACACAGTGTTTTACATCTTTACAGTGCCATGCAGAAGTGTGGTACGCAAATACATTTCATTATTAGACTTTTATTGTTTAGTTGGATGCTTTTCCTCCAACATTTGTGGCAAGCCTCACAACTGGATATCCCTCAGACTCATCCTCCTTTTTCCAGGTCACATTAAGCCACCTGGTTAAATAGGAAAGACATTTTCAGGACAGGGCAGAAGTTTCTTTGTAAAATAGGGAACTTCAAAATCTGAAAAACCAGAAACAAATTGCAGGGTGAAAATTATTAAATTTCCATTTGAGAAAAAAAAAATCCCCCAAAACATCTTCTACTA
The DNA here is from genome assembly GCA_013400585.1 of Chloropsis cyanopogon. NCBI lineage: Eukaryota > Metazoa > Chordata > Aves > Passeriformes > Irenidae > Chloropsis > Chloropsis cyanopogon. Next base: position 29,928 of record WEZZ01009886.1, read on the forward strand.
ATGCCTAGCCTAAGTTCCTTCAAAATTTTTTTCAAGTAAATCTTTGTGCTCATGACATGCAAAGATCAGCTTTTTTTACTATAACTCCTTTGAAGTATTCCATTTAACACAAAGGATTGAAAAATATGAGAAGGTTTCTCTTGACAAGAAAATTTACACTGTTTAGCCTTTATTTACAATAGACTTTCTCTCAGACAGATGAATAGTAGGGGTTACATGCACTCAAGAAATAATTTTTCTGTGAATGGAATTTTCAGAGAATCTTAGGTCCATACAACCACATTCTGGAAAAGATGAGCCTTGTCTTATCCTTGTTCTTAATCACATAAACAAAACTTGTTTTGAAATTATTTCACATGAAAAATCATCTGTTTTTCAGAAACTAAGAGGAATCAAAGAACCCCTGACTCCAACTGCACGAGACATTTGGATTAGACTCCATATGGGATTGCTCAATGGCAGCAAAGAAGAGACAGTACAAACCTGGAGGAAAGCTCACTCAAGTTCTCAACCAGCTGGAGACAGAACAGGGTCAGTGCAGAGACCTCTGACAAAATGAATCTGGCTGAGAAAGCAGGAAACCTCCTAAGGGATCAGTGTGAATAAACCCAACGAAATAAGGGGTTATCTTCTCAACTCTTTCGCTCTTTCCAATGCAAATTCTTAGCAAAAAAACCCCATAAAAATCCAAATAGAATCATTTAAGAACAGCTGTAATGTTTTTTTTTACCTAGACTACAAGCTGGAATAGAAAGGCTCTTTAGTATAAAGAACGACCAGTATGAGATGAAATGCCGACAACAGATTTTCATACTCAATGGAGAAAAAAAAATACATATTCTACAAATGTCACTGCAATTTAAGTTGTTTAACTGTGCCCTCTGGATTTGTAACTGTGATTGTGGAAGTAGCTCCAAATTTCACAACTAGCTGCCTTGGAATCAAATGAAGAAAATGTTTGGGTTTGGTTGTTTGCTTTTTTATTTACATCAGAACTTCTTTGTGTACAGCCCACACAGGCCCATCAACATATGAAATGTAAAATAAACCTCCACAAACTAAAACACTGGAATAGCCTTGATTATATATTACCACCTCCCCTCTTTTTCTCAGAAAAATCTGAGAAAATACTGAAAAAAAAATACTGAGAAAGTACTGAAATATAGACCAAAATAGCTACAAGCTTGAACTTGATGCAAATTTCATCAGAACTGCAAATTCATTCTATTCCATGAAACAGCAAGATTCCTGCTCAGTGTAATGGCACCATTTCAAAGAACATGAGAAAATAGGATTCTATCTCCCATTTTATTATAAATTGCCCACATGTAAAGCCAGATTATATTCTCACAAAGAGACTCATCTAGATCAATCTATTTTGAATTTGTGAAGAGTAGGCTGGAGGATTGGAGCCTTCTCAGCTATACAGCACTCCCTCAAAACCTCTCCTGATATTCCAGACATGGACTATAGATGCTCTCATTTTTTTTAATTGTTATATATGTTTGATTAGTTTTTCTTTGACGACCCAAATGCTACAAAGCTTGCTGTCACATACTGGTAACAGCAGAAGTGGTTTTGAATAGAGAAAAATATTTTTGCACAGCTACAGCAGGGCCCAAGGTTTTTAAAATGGCTTCAGATGTTTTCCCCTAAGGCAGTAGGAGCTTATAGGTAATATCCCTTGCCTTCCCCATCTCTGACCCAACAGCAAACATTTGCAGTACTCCAAGGACCTGAGTTCAAATATGAAGAAAACAAACCAATTCCCTTCAGTTAGTAAATCTAATCTAATCAAACCCATCACCCTTCTATCTCATGGAAAAATGCACTGAATAAGCCTTATGCCATTACTACAAAGTGCCCATGTTCATAATTGTCATATAAAAAATTCCCTTTCCTACTTCTAGCTATGAGGTATCTACTTACAATTTAAGTGAACTTACTCTGCCTGTCTGCTGCTACATCAATCTTCCAGCTAAATTGTACTTTTTCTTAATTTGAAGAACTCCACTGATACCAGTTGCTAGGGTAAGGAAGGCTTATTCATTCCAAAGGGATAAGATTGCCTGAGAAATTGTGAAAGATGCTAGAAAATGTTAAATGCAATCAAAAGAGTAAAGTGGAGGGTGGGGTAGGAGGAAGATGAAAAATAAAGGATGATAGAAAACCACATAAGGACTAGAAGACTGAAAAAGAGACCCAGAACTCTTAAATCAATGCTTAGCCTGTGAGAAAGCAGCTCAGTGCTTCTCTAAATGACTTGCTCCCCAAGGATTCTCAGTTCCTGCCCAGACACCTGTGCAGTGCTTTTCTGACACTTTTCCATGCAGCCTTTCTCTTCCAAGTGCCAGCTGCCCACAATGGCTTAATATTTTCACATTTCCAAGCCTCTGCTTTGGTGCACACATTTGAAGAGGGTTGAAGGGAAAAGAAATCACTATCAAATAATGAAAATACAAAGCCTACAGCTCTAAGGTGACAGGTCATGCTTTGCTGAACACCAGAATATACTCAAATGGCACATGCTTTCAGCTCATACTAGAATCTACTTGCTTTAGCTTTAGCCATACCAGACCATAGCTACTGATTTTTGGAGTGCTTAGGCAGATAACGTGGCTGACAAGCTGAATATTAATTTAGACAATTAAATGACAAATATGATGGGAAGATGCAAGTCTGAGTTGATATGTCTCAGGCTGTGTTTCTCTGATTTCAGAATGAATTCAGCCCTAAGCTGAATAAACAATTTATATCTGCACTATTCCAAATCAGAGACATCAAAACTCATTAATCCTTGTTAAGTAAAAAGGACCCTCCTTGTCAATTCCTTGCTTGTGTAGAAAAGTGAAAAGCAAGTTCAGCAAAAGCATTATTGAGCATCCATGCACCTGTGCAATAGATTATAGTAGGAATTCTACTACCTCTTACAAAAGGCAGTGACTTACACGACAGCTGAGGTCGAGGAAAAAGCATACAGAGAAAAACATTAAAAGGTCCTTTAGAAGATATTGGATATTTTTTTCCTGCTTAGAGTTTTAATACATGCTTATCTTGTTCACATTATCTTGATAATTGGCAACCTATATACTATTCTTGATTCACACAACAGGGTTTGTTTAAACTCGAGCACACAAACACTTTTTATCTGATAAACTCTATGCTGAATAATTGGACTGATGTTGGCCCCAATCCAGAGCTTTTCCTTGATCTTCCCGAGTTCTGCTTCTTTTATATTTAACTTAGCATAAAGTCTAGCACTGCATCTCAGCTGTCAGCAGCAAGTGAGAGCTGCAAGACAGAAAAAGGCAACCCCTTCACCCACCTGTGCGACAAAAAACTCTGGGTGCCAAGCTAAAGCAGCTTTTCCAGCACTGTCTGGCAGGGCAGGGAGAGCTTAGGTGGAACAAACTGTTCAGCCCTGAGCTGGAATGGGAGAGTATTGACAGCCCATACAAAACAAGGAGCAGGCTTAGTGCCTCAGTGGAGACACCAACCAGGGCTCTGTGTGTGCTGTGTCAGCACTCCCACACAAAGCACCCACACAGCTTCTCACAGCCAAATCACTTCACTTGGAATTAAAGAAGGAAGAGACACTCCGAAGATCAGTAATATTTAATACTGTGAGCAACGGCTTTCAGAAGCCAGTACTTAGTGGTATTTTTATCCTGAATTTCTGATGAATTCTATGTTATTCTATCACCTCCTCTGACCTCATTTTTGACCATAGCAAAGTGCAAAATAAATTACAAATTACAAATTACGTAGGTTTATGAGTAATATTGGCTCTTGTTTGGATGCGAATTTAATTGAACACGAAGACACCAGAATTACACTTCTCTTTCATCAGTACCATTCTGCTGAGAAAGAAGTGACAAGAAGTTTTCTGACAAAGGATTCCATGAACCCAACAGAAACAGTAGGGCTCATTCAGCCCATAAGAACATTTAAGAAGAGAAAAAAACTTAAAGTGTCAATAAACTTTACTTTGAAATTACAAGCTTATCTACTGCTCTTTCAACTAACTTGTTTTCCATAGCAAAACCATGTATGAGGAAAGCTGCCCTAAAAAGCAGATCCATGGAAACAGAGAGCAGAGCAGCACACTTGGCTGCAGCAAGGCAGCCCCGGGAGCAGCAGAGGTTGGTCACTGCTCCCAGGGAGAGCTGGGAGCCACTTGGTCACAGATGGCAGTGCTGCTCTTGTCACCTCCTCTGGGAGCAGCACTGCTCTTGTCACCTCTGGGAGCAGCCCAAAGGGTGCCCGGACTCAGTCCCAGCAGCTCAGCCGGCAGGTGAACTCTGCCGTGTGTTCGTGCCAGTACAACGCAGATATTCAATCCTGAATTGGGAATAATTGGATTAAAGCTAAATTAAATTTGGAATGTATCTATAATCCTTCTATTGCCAGGAGGAATTATCAAGGCACTCACACAGACTGCTGCTCTACTAATTGCTATGACATTGCCCAATAACTGAAGGTAAAAACATGAGTAACGCTGATAAGAAGTATACAGACCACTTGAGATTTAACTCATAGGAAAGAGTAGCAGCCAAAATGTCTTATCATCATGGAATTTCTTTTTGTTTAGATATTTTCTTTTCATAGAATGTGCTCATTAATGTTCACAAAGTTTATAGTCAAGGTTTATAAAATTTATTTTTCTTAGGTTCAACTTTGATTTTTATTGCTTCATTTCGTTAAACACAGTGACCTTTTTTCCTATCACAAGAGATAAGAACTGGGAAATACAAGAAAATAGAGAGAAAATAAAAAGGGTTATTTCAACCTGTCAAGAACAATGTCTCATAAAAGCCTAAATTTTATTGTAAAATTTTTTTAAAGCACTTTAACGTGTTTAAGTGGCTAATGGATGCAGAGGTGAACAACCAATGCTGTGCTTCTCAAGCAAAATGAGGCACTTACATGGAAAGAATTTTTGCAGTAGAAAGACAATTACTTTTTTTATATCCTCCTTGGAGCAATAAGGTTACTCTAACTATCTTGAACAGAGAAACCACTTGTTTCATCCTTTATTCCCTATTGAATTTAATTTGCTACTTCTGGCTTAAAGTAGTAAAGAGGAAGGAGTTTCACATACAAGTTTTCAAGCAAATTATTTGTTCTGTGAAAAGAAATTTTCATTATGTCAGTAGTAAGCATCTTAGTTCATAAAAGCTCTCCAGGTCTCTACTTTCTAGTAAAAAACAGTTGGAATTATAGGAAACTTCTGAAAATGTAGGTTTTCCATAGTACTTTGCAGTGAAGTATGCATTATTATCTATTATGCATTTGTGCTGCATACATCTTTGATATAAAACCAAATCACGTGTATATATATATATATATGTTCCTTCTCTTCCTGCATTTATATTTTTGACAGAAGATGAATGACCTCTTTCTTTCTAGTTCTTTTATTTTTTATGTTAAAGAAAATACATTAAAAAGCATGGTTTCATCTATTATTGGCTGTTTTCCTCCCCGTGAGATAGAAAATCATTGATACTCACATCTGGAGTGTCACAGGACGAAATTAAAGCTTCATAGTGAAAAACCACAGGGAATACACATTCCCAGCCACCCAGCTAAAGAGATTTTTCAATGCAATCAATTATTGGAAATAGAGAGTTTGGAATATGGATCATTTCTAGCAATTTCTACCAAGTCAATTTCTAGCAAGAAATAGGAAACTTATTATGAGGAAAGGATATTGAGAAAAAACTGTGGGTTTAGCTCTCTGGTATCTAATTCTCCTGAATTAGACCCCCTAAGGCTGTCCTATCTGGAGATTTTAATAATGTTTTCTTCAGTTTTGAATGACAAACAAAAGAAAGTCATTCCACTGCTATAACTGAGGACAAAACCTTTTATTCTAAACATTTCTGCTTATAAATATGCTAATCTTGCTATCATTTTGCCTTAAAAGGCAGCAGCCTTTCCTTTACAGCTCCTGACATGCTTTGATGTGCTGCCCATTTAACTGGTTTAGATGGTATTTTAAACCAGAATTTAAGAGCATCAGACGACACTGTCACTGCCTTCAAAAAGAAGCTGTTGTTGCTGTAACCAAAGTTTAATAACCATGTGGGAGGGAGAGGAGTTCAAAGTAGAGATGGGGAACCTGGGACCTCAGTAACATCTGGTGCCTTTTTCACAGGTTACGAGAGGTAAATTGCACAGTGCTTTGGAGAAACGATTCTATTTGCTTCAATATCCAAAGGTAATGCAAGGCACAGAGGGTGACAGGAAGGTCAGGCATCTGATAAATCAAGTATTTAGAACGGTCTATCTCTTTCTACAGTACCCATCAAAAACTTACTGGGGCTCTTGGGCAGAAAAAGACAAGATGCTTTTTCAAGTGCAAGGATCGTTTGCGCTAAATACTCCTGACAAGCAAATTTATTCCAGTATGAATATTTACAACACCTAGCTGCCTGAAAGCAACCAGTTTTAAGAAGAGGCAAATAAATCTTCAGCTTATTAAATGATGTGGCTGGGAAGTTCTATATTTCTTCAGTGAGAACCAAATCTGATCCAGGGACTAATAGGGAGAATGAGATCCTTTCCATTGAGTCCAGGGAATTTTGGATTAGGCTCTTGATTTAAGTTATTAATATTTATTTTAAAATAATATCCAGTATTGACAATTTTCCATAGAGAAACCAGTCCTCTCCTTTCAGAGATAATTGCTAAAAAACTCCAAGTTTTTCAAGTTATGCCTCTGTTGCCAAAAGCATTGAAAAATACAAATTTTGTTAACTCAGATTACTCAAGCCCAGCTTTGCATCTTTATCTGTGTTTCTAAAGAGAGAAAATTATTAACACTTAGTGCTTTCTATTTCTCCTATTGTCCCTTCTCTCCTCTCCCAGTAAAGCAAGTCGGAGTTGATAAGAAAAGCGGGAAACACAGAGAAAAGCCAGAAGTTCTTCATATTTCTCTCACTCTCAGGCTGGAGGGTTTATTATTTTCATACAGCCTCCTCCCCCATTTGTGGGCCTCTCATACAGGAACAAACATTCAGCCTCAGGCTCTCAGACAGGATCCAAGAGAAGGAGTGATTCTCAGATTAGTTCCCTTCTCCCAAGAGACAAAAGCCTTCTTATTTTTCTGATCATTCTTTATAGCAGTACTTGCATAACGTTACATTTTTGTCTCACTGACTGTCAGCTAGCACCAAGAAACATCCTTCTTTCTCCTGGCCACTTCTAGAGCCAAATTGATTATGCTCAGCCTCTCCAAATTAGCCATTCAAACCTTATTGGTTGATTCTTCTGTTTCTAAGCTTTCATCTACAGAGAAATTTCACCTTTGGGATTTTACTCCAGCTAACTGAGCCAAGCATTCTTCGTCATTAATTTATATTTCTGTTTCTGATTATAATACCACCACAGAAATCAGGTCTTCATTGGATGAATCCTCCCTTAAAACCCAGCACTGAATGCTACATGTTTTTATCACATCCTGACATTAACAGTCCTTTGAGGTGAATTTTACTGGGGAATTAAAACCTGGTTAATTGTCTAGCTCTGATTACAACTCTGAACTGGGACCTTCACTTATGAAAGACTTGTCCGGAGGGAAACCCTTTCAGAACTGAAAATTTTGTGAAAAAAAAAGAAAAGAATTTTAACAATTTTCCTAAAACCTTAAAACTACATTTTCATAAATAATGTTGTTACAATATATGAGCTACAGTATAAAGAGCTTGAGAAATGGATCCTTCCCAATTCCTCATATTTTTTTTTTCCATTTTCAGTCACCTGGGACTCCAGAACTGTTTGAAAATAAATTTCATATTTTCTTATTGCCCAAACTGCTATCTGGAATTAGAAAAAATAATTTGCCATGTAAGAACAAATCTAGATCTAATTTTTCCTATTTCACACACATTTAATATGAAGAAAACCTTCACAGAGGAGAAAACCTTCTGTGGCTTCCGTACATGTGGGAGATTTAGATTTGTTATTAGAAAAGGTTCTTCACCCAGAAGGTGGGAGGGCACTGGACAGGCTGCCCAGGGAAGTGATCACAGCACCAAGCATGCCAGAGTTCCACAAACATTTGGCAGTGCTCTCAGGGACAGGGTGTCATCCCTGGGGTGTCCTGTGCAGGGCCAGGAGTTGGACTCCATGACCCTTGTGGGTCCTTTCCAACACAGGATGTTCCATGATACACAGTAAATAAATTTTAAACAAAACCAAATAAAACAAAAATATCATACTAAATTCTTCAGGAGGCCATCATGGTTTCAAACACACAGAATTTGTATTTGCAAAAAAACCCAGCAATTTTTCTCATTATAATACCACAAATACCAATAAAAGTTTACTTTAGTCCTCTGGTGCAGGCACAGGAATGCAAGCACTTTATTATACATGCAGTTCTTACTGCTCCCAAAGCCCACATTCCATGCCAGCCTGGGAACTGGATGGCATGGTAGTCAAGGATTTATTCTCACACATGCAATAGTTTGTACACAACATGATTAAAAAGGTACAAGGAGGCTTGATGTAGATCCAAGTGGGTATCTACTTTATTCTTTGCTTCTTCCTATTTTCAAACTAAAAAATACCATATAATTGAAGTAATTTCAATTGTTGAAGACTTTTGTTTGTTAATTTAAAAGTTAAATGAATTAGAATTTAGGTTTCTTTCTCTTTTCTTTACAGCTTCAGTTCACAAACAGCACTGCCACTTGGAACGCCTGCAGCAATTTTTGAAGACTGTAACAGAAAGGGCAAAATAGGAGCTAAGAGAAATTGGCTTTAACCCTACTTTAATCAATGGCTCATTCAATGGAACACCACCAAGACACATCCAGCTCTGTTGGAAAAAAGGGTTCACCAAACAGAGCTAGCCTGGGGAATTCCTCACTACAGAAAAAGGGTTACAGAAATATATGGTGACTTAGAGATTTTTTTTTTTAATTAAAAGCCTGAAAGACAGTTGTCAGAATAAGCCAGGATTTATTCATGTGTTTCAAGTATGCTACTGTACAAGAATAGCTGCAGATTCTTTGTCCTTACTGTGTTCCTTGTTGTTATCCTTAAATTTGATCTTGCATTGATCAATGTAAGGCATGACAGTGACCAAAGGCATCAGGATGCTTCAAGGACAGCCTTTATGGACCTAGAGGGAGATGACTTGTAATAAATTTTATTCACATCACTGTACATGCTTTACATTTTTTCCAGTCAACAATTTCCATTCACACACCCCTGACTGGAGGGAGAAGCAAAACCCTGTGGCCAAACTCCTTCTTTTCAAAATAGGAATGGCACTTTGTCATGGACTTGTGAAACCACAGCTGGGACTAGTTCCTCTACTTTCAGTTTGTTTATTGTGCAGAAATACATTAGATTTCTGACACTTAAGAATGCAGTAAATTGTAAGAAGTGTTCCTCCTGTTCCTCCATGTTGTGTCCCTCCACCTGAGCCTACTCCAGCAAGGATGAATCACTGTGTTCAGTTCAAACCCTCTGGCACAGCACTTTTATCAAAGCTGTTCAAAGCATGGCAGTTCCATTTTTAGGTTAACCAGAAGTAAACACGTTCAGGATAGGCATGTACTGGACTTTCCTTAGGCCATGAGTTTTAATCCTTTGAAAATGGATTCACTGTTTTTTCAAAGCATTTACAGCCAGCTGATGTTGCACTGGCATTTTGCCTTCTCATGATGCCGTATGCCAATTCCTGGAGACCATCATGCAAATGACAAGGATTTAAATAATTTGTTAAAATAAAAGCTGTAAGTCCCTTATGTATGGCACTGTCATACAACTGCATGGCTGCCAGCTTGTTCTTGTTGATTTAAGAAGTTAGAAAAAAAAGTAAAACATGGAAACTAAAGAATCAGAATGGTAGAAAGTAAAATGAGATTATTACAAGAACTGTAATTGAAAGGTAATACAACTTTCTGACCATCACAGGCAGAGAAGGATTCAAACTTGAAAAATAAGCGAATATTTACACAGAAATCAAAGGTTTCTATATTTACAAGAGCTGAAACCATACCATAGGCAAATAAAACACAAAACTAATTTTTGCAAAATCTCACAAGACTATCCACAATCCTATTTTGACAGTCTAAACTATTCTCAGAACTTTTAAGATAGTACAGTATCAGGAGTTTCTCTCCCCTGCCCTCTTCCAACATTAAAAAAACTGAGGTGTTTTTTTTTTTTTTTTAAATAATACGCTGTAACTAAATATTCAGATCCATTCACAGCTCTTATCCTGACCCTCAAATACATTTAGCTACACATGAGAAAAAACCAAAAAATCCAGCTTGTCTGGTATGGCAATGAATATCATAAGAGAAAATCATATATAAAAGAAGAAAAAAAAAGCCATGAAATAAGGAAAATCTGAATCTCAGTACAACTGATGCTGCAATGGACAGCACCACAGGAAACCATCAGGAATTTTATCCTGCTAAATGCCAGCATATTTCACTCCTGTACAAAACACCAGACCTATGCTAAAGCAGCAAGCAAAGCATGGGATATAACAATTGATCATAACTAGAGCAGCAAATTCAGAGTAGTGACTCTGCCCTATTCTCCCCACCATTATCTCCGGCAGAACACATATTACCCATCTTTAAAATAGTAACAGTATGACTATATCAAATCATTCACTAAAGGCCTCTTTGAACACTCTATGACCATTTCTGAGGGGAAAAAATTAAAACCCTCCAAGTGGCCTGGGCTACAGTTCACTGCTCCCATGTACCTGACACAAGGGGGTATTTAAAGTGAAATGGATTGGACACATTTGTTAAATAATATCCTAAAGCACACAAGGCAGCAATGGCAGAGAGGTAAGATTTATTTTTTTTAAAGTTTCATAATAAGCTCTTTATAAAATAGGATTTTAAGCTCCTACGGAAAATGTATCTGCTGTCCAAAAACCAAATCAACATAAATGGAGGAATTCCTATGGGCTGTTTACTGATCCCAGATTTGCTCTAACAGTTCATCTCCCTGAAAGGCTCTTAGAGCAGCAGTAAGGGCAAAGCAGCTCTCTCTACATACTAACTCTGGGATAATGATATAAATTCAGCTGATAAATGGTAACACTTAACTTGCTATTGTCTGCATCCACAGGAGACTTAGTTATACCTCTGAATATCTGCAGTAAATCACCATTTTAACTGGGACACTGCTTCAGATTCATGTTGGTGGCTACTTTTGGGTTTTCATTTTTTTTAATAAGCCCCTCATTTTGCAGCTAAACAGATAAATCATTGTTCACTGATATCAAGAAGCACGTCACTGTAATTGACCTGACATGAAAATAGGAGGGAAATACCTTGACTTCATTTGAAATTATCCTGAGATACTCTTCACTCCCTGCCCTTGTAAAGCTCCTGTCACATGTTCATGAGAGCAGCTGGCATTATTTCATAGTTTAGTTACTTTATTAGGTGCTTTTAAGCATCAGTTAGTGAAGATGTAAGTACAACTACACAGTT